>QGOD01000694.1:3173-18283 GCA_003313065.1 Sarcodon sp. MG97 | reverse complement strand
ATATACAGATTTTGAGATGAAGAAAGAAAAAGACGATTGATACTTGAAGAGAACACCAGCAAATAACGATGCCATACTACAACTAGAACTGAGCACACAACGAATTTATACAATGGGAAGACGCTCCTTGATTTTTTTGAACCGAAAATGACTTTGTGCGCATCGCTAGCTTTCTTGTAGTACTGTGTAACTCCGCAGGGAATATCGAGCGTATTTATATGCAGATGATTCTGCAGTTCTATCACCACTACGAGCACACACTCTGAACTAAAACGCTGGTATTAGGCGATGATGATTAAATCATGAGAGGAGGTTCATAAATAGATACAGGTCTAATAAAGTAATAGGAATCAAAGTGTGCGAAGACCAGAGGACCATCTGGCCCAAAGCATAAATTTCACGACCCTTGGGTATGCAAGTTGAACTGAGATATGATAGGAAACACATATTGTATGGATGAGGGAAGGTGTATATTTTCGAGCCTCTCACAGACAGGTAGCGCGTCACAGTCCAGACGAATACTGGCAAGTTTGTCTTTGTGATTGGCCATTAGAAATATGCAAAAGTTGGCGAATATAGTGTTGGAAGAGTTCATTGGGAACAAATGCCCTATCACCGGGCACTTTTCCGCGAAGACTGAGAACGTACGATCCCAACATGCCTAGGAACATATAGTCAATGTCAGGATCCTCTATGAAAATCAAGGTACTCAGGTAACGACACATGCCTCCTTGGCTTGATACAAAGTTTCCAAATCCTCCCTCGACATATCGTGTATTAACCGGTCGAAAGCTTCCAAGGCGTCCTTGCACTTCGTTTGACATTGCGACGATAAAGGGTGTCTTTCCAGAATACGGTAGATCTCTACTAGAGTAAAAAAGATATTATAGCTTCCGTGCCGTAGGAAAACACAATTATCTAGTTCAGTTGTGTTCTTGTAATGATCGACTTGAAGCAACGTATTGGTAACGTGAGATATTGCGGAACTGAGATACCTATCACATGAAGTGAACCATGAAGTGAGTGGGATTGCTTTGAGAGCGGCATCAGCGTTGCAGGAGATGAACTAATAAATACATCAGTGCCACTCACTATTGTATTTATAGGAACCAAGCAAATCCGCAGCTTGTATGGCCAACAAGAGACTTCCTAATCGCATGGTAAATGGACATCTTGTGAACAACACAGGATAGACACTCTGTTGTACAAATAACGTAAGACAAAGAAGGATGAACGCAAATATGGGTGAGGGAGGAACAAACCGGCAACTCGCGTTCAAATTGTTCCCAGAGGTCGGATAACAGCATTGGAGAGGGTCCGCTGATGTGCACGAGAAGGACTTCCGAGTATATCAAATTAATAAGAAATGATACCCTCTCGGGAACGTCTTCTAGGGAGTTTGCGGGAGCATCGTCCATCATACCGTCTAAAGTGCATGATACAAATCTGATATTGTTCCTCTTGACAATACCAATGGCTAAGTGCAGATATCTCCTCGATAGACGTGTGTTGTGATTGTATAAACAGGCAGATGACATGAGAAGACATGCTTGCGCGAGCGAAAGAGGATCATCTTCCGTCATTCCAGCCAATGCCACTAATGTCGACTGTATATGGAAAACTAGAGTCTGCAGGTTGGAATAGTCCCTCCGCTGCTCCAGATGAATGTTACAGCCGAACATATGGGCGAAATGAATAAAGAAGGGGTGGATAACGGTGTGAGACAGGTCGCCGAGAAGGATGGCGTTTTCTTTCGCATTTGTGAACCGAAAACCAAGTTGTAGTCTATGAGACCAGAACATTAACCGGCTGTGACAGACAATGAGCCACGACAAATGACAGGAGTGTATCACTCACAAAATCAAGTTGAAGTCGCTTATTGACACGTTTGAGGGTGAAAAAAACAACGGGTCGTAGGTTTTACTGGTGTCAAAATATGGCAATTCGTCCTGAGGAATGGTCTGGTGTAGAAGTACCAGCGGATCTGCAGTAATGTCTGACGTAAAAGAATCCTGTGAATAGTTGAATGCATTTGCAGGTTCAGAAACGAGAACAGGCACGACTGGTACAAATGTCACGGGAGGAAGTGCGGTGTCCACGGATAAATTGTTAGTGTCTATACCTCCACTCGAGGAGCTCAACTCATGTGGAACGAATTTGATATTTTGTATCTGCCTTCTCTTGTTGGCGGAATAGATGCATTCGCTCTCTTTCTGTGCCATAACACAGGTTTCGCAGTGTGGCCGAGCGGCGTTGCACCTCTATAGATAGGTTAGATAGTGTTTGAGGAGAATGTCAAGTGCAGGATACCTTCTTCTTCCGACTGGACGATACAGTCTCCGTCAGCATAACGGTCAGATTTGAACTAAATTATCTGGACTTACCTGCAAGGCACACAGGCTTCTCCATTCTGCAACCGTGGGGTACTCCGGGTGAACGACGTATTGCCATATACGCAATCCAAGTTCTTTCTCGAACGTTGGCATGGGCCACATCGTTCGAGGTTGCCGTCACACTTCTAAACAATAATAGAATCAATGTCGCCAAAATCCAACCTTGGCTTAGGACATTATTACGTACCACTTTTCTTGCACTGCGAATGACAGTATTAATTAATAGACGTTTTTTTGAAAGCTGTCCTGAATGCTTACCGGCATGGCACGCAAGTTCCTCCAGAGCCGTAAGACATTTCTGACTAACGAAGTAGGGCAGCTGTATAACAAGAAAAACAGACCAATGGCTGGCAAAGGCAAGTCTGTCCAAGTGTCTCTACGGGTAAATAAGTGTTGTGGAATTCCGGTCCAACTTATACCTGCATTTGTTTCCGGAATGGGATTCTGCAAATCCAGTGGTTCATGGATACAGTAATGAGCGTTTGGAGCAGATTAGCGCCAGCCTAGACACTACATGCAAGGTATATGAGACCATACCTGGACTGTGATGTCAAGTAACAATAACAAAGGAACATAGTGAGGAATGACGCGACAAAGATACAAGGGTCGAATTGCCGCCGCTAAGACTCGGCGGAGGACAGAATTACGAAGGAATCGTGTGAATATATATGCATGGTATGCCTAGATGGAGAAGAAAAAAGCGATCAAAAAACCTCCAAGAAGATTACCACTCAAGAGCGGTGCTACGCCCCGATGAAAATTGGGACTTACAAAACTTCGTGTACCCTGTGGTTACAGATAGATTGTACCTGAAGCACATATGGTATCTGAAACAAATATTTCCTTTCAAGTTCGAACACCGAACAAACGCATGGCATCAAGAATGCAGCACGATCAACCAAGTAAAACAATAATAAAAGCTGTGTCAGTCATAGCTGAAACTATGGGATGCTGGAGAATCTTGTTTGAGTCCTTCGAGTTCTGATATTCGACAGTGATCACTCAGCAATTTTCTCAATGTGGCAGTACATACTTGTCAGGTGGCGTTCTGATGGAAATCATTAAATTTCTTTCATTGTTCTTCATAGTATGGCGCTTGAATCCATGTTGCGCTCCAAACTTCGTATAGATTGTATGTCCCGAGTCCCCGGGATAAGTGGTTATGTTATGCTTCCGAGACTCTGATTATATATACCTCAAGATTCCGTGATTATGTTACTACATATTGATGAGTTATCGTACGTACATCTGCTATACCATAAAAGACACCTTCAGAAGCCGTGAATGGCGGACGTCAGCGGACCGTCGCTACGATCTCCATGTGGGTCTCCTCCGTGCACAAATAAATTTCCTGGAACAACACAGCAAAGAAACGACTATTACTTTTCGACTGCATGAGATGACAAAACCTTGCCTCAATAATCCTTAATTATGTTGTGTTCGGAAGTTATCGATATATACCGGTACGTCGGTGAAATTTCCAGTCTCTCTTTCCAGTCTCTCGCAAACAATGAGTGCGTCACAATCAAAGAGAAGACTGGCAAGCTTAGTCTGGCATTGGGACATCAAGAAGAGACTTGCACTCGCGAATATCGAGTTCGAGGGGCACAGAGGGGACCAAGCTTTTGTCATCGCATGCTTCTGGTAACCGAAGACTGAGAATGCACGGGACCAACATATCTAGATATCAGGGGATCAATATCAGGGGCTTGATTTAGAGTCAAATGGTGGTCGAAGGAGTGAATTGACTTACCCCCATTACTTGATATAAGTACCGTAAGTTTTCTTCGGAGACGTCCTCAAGTATTTGGCCGATGAGCCCTAGTGCATGCTTACACTTGGCTTGACATTCCGGTGCAAGGGGGTGTCTTTCAAGGATCCTCTTTATCTCCGTCAGGGTGAACATGAATACAAAACTGCTGTACTGCAGTGAGATGCAGTTGTCTAGTTCATTGGTTTTTTTGTGTTGATCAATCTGGTTCGCAGTTTTGAGGACCTGAAAGATCACAGAATTAAGGTGTTCTTCACACAATGAAAACCACGAAGACGACGGAATTGCTGTAGTTACTTGCCATAAGTACTGTATGTTAAGAGACAAGTAGTATGGTTGCGCTCACTCTGAGGTGTGTAAGAGCTTAAAAGAACCGCAGCCTCCTTTGCTAACAGAATACTCCCCATTCTGATGGTAATCGGACAAACGTTAAACAACATTGGATAGACATTCTAAGCAATAAAACTACGTGAGACAAAGAAGTACTTGAGTAAGTGGGAAGATGCGAACTGGTAATTCCTGTTGAAACTGTTTTTGGAGGTCCGTGAGCGAGGCTTGTATATTCCCAGTGATGAGAATGAGGTCAGTCTCAGAACTCATCAATTCACAGAGGAATGAAGCCTTCTCGTGAACCTCTTCTGAGAAATCAGGAGGGTACTGAGAACGGGGAACGAATCTGATATCGTTCCTCTTGATGATACCAATGGCCAGGTTCAGAAACCGTCTTCCTAGACGAGCGTTGTGGTTGTATAAACAAGCAAGCATCATGAGATGGCATGCTTGCGCGAAGGAGAGAGGGTCGTCCTCCGTCATTTCAGCTAACGCAGCATATGTCAAATTTAGGTGAACACCTAAGATCGACAAGAGAAAATAATTTCCTTGGCGCTCCTGATACAGGTTACAGCCAAACATGTGCGCAAAATGTATAAAGAAAGGGTGGATAAAGACATTAGATAGGTCGCCGAGAACGATAGCTTGTTCTTTGACAAACGTAAACCGAAAGCCAAATTGTAATCGATGAGTGAGGAAGATTATTCGGCTGTAGCATATGATGAGCGCGAACCGTTAATGTAATTGGGGCACATTACTTACAAATTCATATTTAAATCGCTAGGCGACACGTCTGAAAGCGCAAACAACAGCGGATCATAGCTTTGGGTGACATCTAGGTAGGGACAAGCGTATTGACCGAAGGCAGGAAGAGGTGGGAGCGGTGGAACCGAAGCAATCTGCGATGGAGGAAAATTTAGTGTATAACTTAACTCACTCAGCTGGTCAACGCGAGGAGGCAAAACCGGGACAAGTGCGGTGGAAGTCGACGCGGTATTTATGCAGGGAAGCTTGGCATCCGACACCGTAGTTGCTTTGGGTGAAATAGGTCGGGTTCGTTGCGTCTGTCTTTTCCATCTAGTAGAGGATATAAGCGGTATGGGGCCATCTGGATACGTGCATTCATATTCCTTTCGCGCGATTTGACACGTATCGCAGCAGGGTCGAGCGGCATTGCACCTCTTGAGGCATGTAAGAGAACATCAGATGAAAGTTAATAACATCGTACCTTCTTCTTCCGACTGGGAATTTCGCGATACGTCAATTGAATGGTCGACGTGTGTTCTGGACTCACCTGCACGGTGCACAAGCCTCTCCCTTCTGCAGCCTCGGCGTCTTCTTGTTTAGTGATGTGTCGTCGTATGTGCATTCCATATACTTTCTCGAACGTTTGCATGGACTGCACCGCTCAGGGTAGCTGTCACATTTCTATAGAAAGAGAGAGGAGGAAGAGATAGTGAGAACGGATGACATATCCAAAACCTGACATATGCAGGACAAACAAAACAATGCGCACCACTTTCCTTATCCTTAACGATATGGGTGAGTGACGACGTAAACCCTTATTGACTTTATTTTGGATGTCTTACCGACATGGAATACAAGTTTTCCCAAGGCGCTGATTCATGGACAATTGGCGTAGCAAGGAAACGGAAACAGAAAGAGACGACCGCGTACACCATTTCAGTTATATACGCGCCAGTGGCTGCAGTGGTCTGACTACGGCATGAACAAGATTGTTTCAGAATTGGTGTCACCTACGTATTTCGGTTTATTGATTTCAGAAAATGAACTACAAGATAGTATATTTAGTATCAGCTTACATTATTTATTTGATATGGAGAGTACCAGCCTACACTAATAATGGCGAATATACCTGATATGCCAAAAAAATTTATGACACGGATCCTAATTCTGAAGGAAGATCAGAAGTATCTACGGGAGGTTCGTCGCGAACGGGAACAGTAATAGGTTCTTTGAATTTGATCACAAAGACTTTCGCTGGGCGGACCGCACCTGACAAGAGGCGTCGTGGGCGAAGCTGTCGCCTCCTTCTCACGGGGTACATGTCTTCCAAATCAGTGTCTGCATCCAGACGGTCTTCTATCCCCAGTTCAGCAGGACCATCTATTATACTCGAACCGGTTGGTAAACCGGTGTTAGAGGGAACTGAAGAAGTCGACGAGGCTTCGTGATGGGATCCAAAAACGGGTTCAACCGACTCTTGAGTATATTCTACAGCCTCTTCAAGGGAAGTTGGAGAAGTATCTGCTGTCATCCCCTGGTCGGACATTTCTACGGCATTGTTGGTCGATAATGTCACCTGATAATTGTCAGAATCCGGGCCTGGGGAGGCGATCACAGATTTGTCGGTGTACGGATTGAAGGCCACTGAAGTGCCAGCTGATTCGAGAACATTTTGACGGGTGAATGCTTTGAGATTCTCAGCATAGCAGCCTATCAACCAATTTCTCCGTTCGTGTTCAACTGCCTCGCGGGACCTTTTAGTGAGGACTTCTATAGGTCTAAGATGACTCTCGGCAATAGTGACTATAAGACCACCTGCACCTAACACACACGTAAGGGAGTTGGACTAATAATCATCTATGGCGCTCACTGAATACGGTTGTAACCCAAGGAAAAATAATGGAAATCCCTCCCCATACGCAGTTATTTGGTGGGTTCATGCTCGAAAACTCGTCGCATAAATGAGATCCTGCTCTAATAGACACACTTAACGCAATGACTGACCGTGACTGCGAGTAAGCACATTGAAATACCGAAAATACGAGAGCTCACCTAGATTTGACAAAAAGATGGAACCAAACGCGCATATGTATGGGATCTGAACTGGTCGCTCGCGGTGATGGGTACACACATAGTAAATTAAACTGCTCGTTGAGAGTGAGCAGAATCTAATGGAGATAGAATATGACATGATAGCGCACAAAACAACCATGGATAATATTGCAAAACATGACATAACTAGATGGAGCACTTCAGAAGCTGCAATATCTGTCAGAGACTGATTAAAAAAGAAGATAAGGCAACAGCATACCAGAAACGATGCCACCGGTTTGAGACAATGCCTCTGCGAACACGCAAATAGAGGCGACATCTAGAAAGAAAATAAAACCTAACGCAGATGAGAAAGTAGGGAGATACGACAAGCCGATCGTGAAAATACCGAATAGAACTAGTATAAAAGGATCCGGCCGATAATCCATAATGTGATAATAGCACGACAAGTGGCTAAGAAAGACCCTGTGGAGCCCCAGGTACACCAGTAGGAAGAAAAGGTGCTAGTCTAGATAAGGGCGTTGTTATCATAAACGCTCAACGATACAGGATGGCACAAGCCAACGTAGCGAACGGTTGCGTGGTCATGCGACCTCATCCATGACTGCGGAGGCAACCGATAACGCCGCCCTTGATATGAACTCGAAAACCACGAAAGGTTTCATTTCCGGCTAGCCATCCTGAAAAGTCGTGGCAGAGCTTGAGGACGTACACGTGGCTCCAAGTCAGGTGGATGGATACACCTGAAAGAAGAAAAAAAAGGAATCACTGATAAACAAGCTGAGCAATGACGCTGAAGATGATGAGAGAATTAATTATAACGTCGTGCCTGGCAACAAAATTCCTGTACACGCGAATTCAATTTCCCGGACAGACGGACGCATTCCTTCTTCAAACCTCCGAAACGGAAATGTTTTGTCGGTAGCCACATTATCACCCTGAAATAAGTATTGGATCAGAGTTGAGCAGCTTGTAATCAGGTAGTACCAGGTTCACCACAGTTGCAATCACTGACTTCGGTGTACTACCTCGCCCACTGGCAGCCGACTATAATGAGAAGCGGGCCGCTTGTCCTCTTGTCAACTGATAATAACGCGACTCCGAGCAATTTCCAAAACTTGACAAAGAGGCACCTTGCACGGAAGATCAAAGTTGAAATTGGTACCAGAAGACAAGAACCCCCTCCCCCTCCCCAGCAGTTGTACAGCACAGGCGGTGACTTGAAAATGGCAAATCTGTGCCAAAGGCGAACAGATCCATAGATATGTGACATAATACGACGCCACTTAGCCTTATGTTTGTAACATGCAGAGAGGGAAATGGGGCCTCAACCTGATCTGAGGCGGTTTCCAGAAGCGATGTACGAAAATAGACAGGTTAGATCATTGCACGTTTGGGTAAGCAAATGTTAGTACTTCATCATGCATGCAACTTGAAGTTAAGGTCTCCGGCAGTCGCACACGCACAGGCGTCTTGATATTATCGTGTATATAGCATGTACAAGTATGCACAGCAAGAAAACTATCGACCCGTATGAGACTCTGAAATAGAAAAGAGTTAATAATCAAAACATATACACCCTCGGTCCACTATCTCCTTCTGTGACTCTCGTACTAGCGGAAATTGCTGTCCAACCTACACTTTCATCGCTATAACTACTCATGCTATCGGATGATTCCAAGTCATCATCTGAACTATAATCGTCGTGGACTACGTCAGTTTGCGCAGAGTTTTGCGTTGGAAGCATCGAAGGCGACAATACGGATTGCGCATTCAAGTCTGACCATACTTGATAATCAGAAAAGTCAAGAGACGGGAGCACCAAGGAGCGGGCGGGATCAATCTCCAGTTCCGGTGACATCAGCGACGAGAGACTCTCCTGGACTCTCGTCAACGGAGTCGAAACACCTGATAGAATAGGGGATGATTGTGGGACTTCTGACTCGTCAACTTCTTCTAAGACACACCAGCCTGTACCTGCCTCTCCAATGACACTCCTGACCTCTGCTTCCGACCAGCCTCTGAACTCTAGTTTTAGAATTGATGCCAACCCGCTGGGATCACCGTACACTGAACAGGATACACCCGGATGTGTCCACACCTGTGACGCGTCCAGCCGAGCAAAGATCGAGGATACACGGAGAGAGTGGAGTTCATAAGAGGAGTGTATGTCCAATAATACGGATATGGGAAGAAAAGACGGCGATTGTGACACCGGAAGTGGATGTCTGGCTGTCGGAGTCGGGGCAAGCGGGATAAGCAGGTAAGTGATGATCTGAGGGACAACGGGTGCAGCAAAGTAGTTTTCGAACTCGGCAGCCTCTTCATTTGTAGAAGCTGTTACAGGCTTCTCAACAGGTTTGATCATCTCCTTGCTTTTCCTCCCTTTAGAAGACCGTTTCTTCGATAACTTCATATTCCGCTTCTCCTCTCTCATCTTAACCTTTAGATCAGCTTCGCAAAATGCTCTACCTGCCACTGGAACATTTTCAATGAGGTTTTGAAAGATCGGTCGGGTTGAATGGAAATTTCTTGCAGTGCCTAACCCAACCTGGAATACGCTTCGCGGAACGATAGGGGGTCTGGGAAGGTGATAAGAACCAAAGGGGCGAGATATAGCATATCGGACGGGTAAGGAGTATCCTTGTTGGTTGGAGGTCCCACAAGATCTCACCAAGCTGCCAGTGTTATGAAGCGTGCCCGCGGATGATGTGCTACAAAGACCAGGTGTGGTCAGATGGACAAAGAAGCGACTGAGGAAAGTTTTGGATTGTTCAATAAGCTTTCTCGCAGCATTAATCTGAGTATTTCGACCAGGGGCAACCCGAAGAAATGAAGGCGTGTGGATTGACCTCGAGTTTCCAACTCCTGGTGCACGAGAGAGCTTTTGCGAGACACGGCCAGGGGAGGTCCGCACTCCGTGCAACGCCAGTTGCATCACTATCAGTATTGATGTGCAATGAGTAAGATGGGCAAGAGATTGTTGTGGTTGAGTCAGACTTGAACCAGGTCAAGATTCAGGAGCTGTCGGAGTTTATATGCAGTTTGATGCCGAGAGGTGACGGGTGTCTGCGGCCGTACATAGCCTGTTTGGGCAGTACTTAATTATATAAGCGTCGTAACATGCTCGATTCTACAGAGTAGCCTGGTGAAGTAAGTGGAAGATCTCGAAGAACCCAGCACTGCATGACTAGGTTGTTCATCATTCTGCAAAACATAATTGTCAGGCACCTAGGCACTCACTTTAGTCGTTTATACTGACAAACCACACTATCATTCCAAAAGCGGTCTTTATTTGTTCTCAAAGCCATAGCCAAACATCCATCTTGGAATACTTTTCAATCCAACAAAGAAGGCGTCGGAAATGGTAAGTTAAAGTACATGTACATGACATATCAATAAAAAAAAGAAGATACCTAATCACACCGCACAGGAAAGAGAAATAGTAATAGAGAAATTGAATTGTGGCAGCAGTCCACACAGACCAAGAAGGTTGAGGTGAAACCAGCGTTGCGAAGCAAAATCAGATAGGTAGGGTCAGGATTTTTTACTTCTTGGAAGAGGACTGTGTTAATTCTTTAGTTCGTTAGAATGACATTACTCAAAGGATGCTCACCTTTCGTCTGGTAGAACCTGTCGCTGCTTTAGCCGCTGCTGCTTTCTTTGCCGGTGCTTTGACGGTCTTCGGCTTAACACCGGTCTTTGCCTTTGCAACTGGAGTTTTTCCGGTAACAGCCTATTCCAAACAATAAATCTCAGGAGCTGTGGCGTGACTACGTTACCCACCTTCTTGGCTGAGTCGCGGCGTGAAGATGACATGGTTTTCTTAGCGGTTGTAGTCTTAGACTTGGACGCAGCTGACTTCATAACTTTCTTAGGGGCAGCCTTCGGCTTGGGAGCAGCTGCCTTGGTTGAAGTTGTTTTGGCCTTTGTTGTCGCCGTTGATTTCGCAACAGGAGCCTTCGCGGGTGCTACTTTAGGAGTTGCGGGTTTCTTAGAAATAGTCGCACTCTTAACGGTACGAGTGGCAGACTTAATTGCTGCTGGTTTAGCAGCTTTGGTAGTCTTCGTAGCAGGCTTGGAGTTTGGAGCAGGCTTAGATGCCTTGGAGGTAGGCTTCGCTGCAGGTTTGTTCTGTATACAAAGCTGAGCTGACATAGACTAAGACCTAGGTATGATGACCCCACCTCTTTGGCATCAGACGCATCAGTCTTTGTCGCATTCTTGGGAGGTAATTTGACACGACCAGAAGGGCCTGGAGAGATATTATTGTTGTAACGGCGTGGATGCTAGAGATCAACTTACCCTTGGGCAAGACAAGAGTGCCCTTGTCCGCTCCAGTGGCAATAGCTTTACTAAGTTGGGTAAGTTGCGCATTGCCCATTTCTACTCTGTAGGTAGATTCAACGAATCTAAGAGTTGCAAGTGCAATCTGAACACTTCAGTAACAGAGACGAGAGAAGGGGGATACAAACTTCTTGATTTGAGGTCGAGAGACACCTTGTCTAGCGTCTTCGGGATGAGCCGCAATGCATTCCTATAGTATACGTTAGCATGCGCTCAATGAATCATATCGCAGATGTCCGGAGCATGAGATAAGACATAGGAATTCAGCCCGGTGGTGAGGGGAAACAGACGGGTTGAAGTACGAGCGTGCCCTGTGCCCTGCCCCTTTCGGCGATGTAGCGACATCGTCTTATAGGGTGCAGCATAGGGCGAAGGATAGGAAAGTTGACAGGAGAACAGGGAGCGAATGACATGCAACAACAGATTGAGAGAGATACACACCTTGATCATGTCTGCCCAGGGAGGATGAGCGGGAAGCTTTGCGGACGCCTTCTTTGCGGCGGGCTTTGATGCGGCGGGTTTCTTAGCGGTAGACATTGTGAATCGAGCAGTAGAGAGGGATCGGTTGTCGGTCGACGAAGGGGATGAAGGTCAGAGGTCAAATAAAACGGGGGATCCTGAGATGATGGAGGAGCAGAGGGAAGGTGGGAACAGGAATTCGCGTCAACAAGTAAACAGGTATGTCACGTGATCTCCCTTGTCTTATCTCGAATCCGTTCGACATCGCATTGGGCTCTCGATGGAGGAAGGCAGCGATAATCTCTCAAGTCATCGATATACGATAAGAACCAACTCGAGTACCTAAAAACTAAAATCAGTGATCCGACGTTTGCTGGTAGATTTAGGCTAAGAGGAGACAACCTTCATGTACAATGGAGCACAGATCGCTGCCAACAACGATACCTTGTAGCTCGTCTTTGTCTGATACGCTTCCGTCTTGAAGTGGAATTTCCTAGATGGTGAGGACGTCGATACCCACCTAACAATTTTATTGAAAGCGAGGCGGCTTTGTAACAGTAACGGCTGTCACGCCAGTCCATCCGGCTTATCCCGGGCTCGCCCTCTCAGTTGAACTGAAGATGTCGGTATCAGCTCAATTGCAAGCTGCCGCTCGTTCTGCCTACCGCAGGCTGTATCGTGCTTCTGCCTCGACTTTTGAAGGAGATACAGAGGTTCTTCATGGTCAACAATTTAATATCATGCATGGCTTGTCAGAAGCTAACACGACAACATAGCATTCCGTCTCAAAATGCGAAACGACGCGTTGCAAGCCCGGGATCAATGGGACCCTGTGCTTTATGAGGAAAGTATAAAGTTGGGCAACGAAGTCGCAACTGTTCTTCGCAAGAATTTTGTTCAAGCCCGGAAGGTAAACATTAGTGGCCAGGATTTATGGAGTGAGTCCTTCTGCTACCTCGAGAAGTCTATTCTTAATATCCGCCTTTCAGAACTTCGTATAACGGAACACACTGAGCTTGGTTCGAACGAGACAATCAAAAATCCCCCTTCTTTTGAGTCAAGTCGGAGTGTCGGCACGGCAGCCACGTAAGTTCACCCTTCGTGTTACATTATATTCATGCTCTTGATGTGGGTTCTAAATCAGGTGCTCTTGTTGACTCTCCAGTGCTTCTTCTGAAAGTACCTTACAATCTTCTAATCGAAAACTGAATTACTCTCAACTCAAACGTGCACATGCAAATCGCAAAATCCCAAAAGTGAATGAAGCTGACCTCAAAGAGTCATTTGTTCGTGGTATGTTCAAGTTCGGTTATCTTCTATCGCACTCAGTCCTCTATTCTCAGGAAGCGGACCTGGTGGGCAGTCCATCAACAAAACGAACAACAATGTGCAACTTCTTCATATACCCACTGGCATACGAATAAACTGCCAAGAAACTCGATCTTTAGAGCAAAACCGCAAACTTGCCCGCCGCATTCTACTTGATAAGGTTCGCTGCTTTAGTGATTCGCAACAGCATAAACAAAATTTTTTTTTTCTCTGCTTCACTTTATTATGTAGCTCGACCGCCTATATAATCCAGGCCTGTCAAAACAAGACATGAAACGGGCGCGAGAGCATGAACGTGACCGTAGAAAGCGCAAAAAAGCCAGAAAGGAAAAGAGAGAGAAATGACTGAATTTTGCTTTCGTACATTCGTTATTTATTCTGTGTTGTTCACGGTAGAAATAATTACATTCTAGATTTCATTCAAGAGTCCAGATTTGGGAGTGAGGTGCAAAGCAGCCATTAATCTATGAACTTATCACCATTTCCGTATCCTAGTCACAAGGATAGGAATTACATGTTGTCTTCGATGCCACGAAACCGCGTGATAATCACGGGCATTTATAATCAGGGAACATTACCCGCCCTTGACATTATAATGTTGCACTCGTTGTAATAGGTTTATGAAATTTGTTGATCAAATTCCAATGTACCTAGCGCGGGTTCTGTAATTACCGTGTGTTATTTTCCAAATCTAATTCTCTACAATATGGTAAACGTCTTAAACACTCCGCTACTCATTCTAATAGGGGATATAGGCACCAAGAGGTCTTTCCGCTGAAGAAAAGCGCGTCAAACTCATCGAGCTTCTACATGAAAGCGTGCGCATACTATCGTTATCGTTGCCATAATTCATGCTCACCTGGTCACTCGGTGGTCGGCCTAAAGAAGGATTTTTTTCAAGTTAGTACTTGGTTTTTCATATGAACTTTCATTTTTATTTGTTTCATAGTTGAAGGAACTTGAAAAGTTGGCGCCAAAGTTGAAAGGCATTGGTACGCGTTCAAGTCTTTGTCTAACGAGTGATATTATATATCACGTCCCGCAGTATCTCAATCCGTCAAAGAGGTCGTCCAATCTCTTGTAGACGATGGATTAGTGCAATATGACAAGATCGGTTCCTCCAATTGTTGCGTTTTCTTTTCTCCTCTTTCACTCTTCATAGCACCTGCATATATGCGCTTCGATCTCATCCTTTCGTCCTCTTCTAGTCTTTTGGAGCTTTCCGTCGCAACAAGGAGCTCTTGTAGGGTCTGACATATCCGAATTTTGGCTTCATACTGAGTATTCGGCTTCTTCAGATGCAGAACCGATTGGCCGCGTCCAAAGAAGCTCGAGGGAACTATCAGGATCAGCTAGCGGAACTACGTGCCAGCATTGAATCAGAGAAAGTTAATAGGCCTGCATCAGTCCGTCTTTCACTGATTATACGTGTTTTGATAAGTCTGGTCTCAAAAGTTGACTGACAACACAATATGAATTCAGGACGAACGTACGGCTACACTGGAGAAACTAGCGGGGTTGAAAAAGGAGTTGACAGAACTTGAACAAGAGCTTCGCAATTATGGCGCGTGCGACCCTGCAAAGGTCGAAGAGCAGAAACGCGCAACTATGTTGGCAAAGGAAGCTGCTGTCAGATGGACAGGTAATATTCATGACCCTTCTCTTCAATTATCCTATCGTAC
>QGOD01000693.1:3277-14057 GCA_003313065.1 Sarcodon sp. MG97 | reverse complement strand
GGTCATAGTCTGATTCAGAACAAGAAGCCTTCAACAAATTGCAATCACGATTCAAAGAGGAACCCATTCTTGTAATGCCAAAAGAAATAGGACAATGGCGAGTTGAAGTGGATGCCTCTCAACAAGTGATGGGTGCTATCTTATCACAGAAGCAAAATGACAAATGGAAGACCATAGCATTTTGGTCTAAAGCCTTCTCTCCTGCCAAATAAAATTATGATACTGCAAATCGAGAGATGACTGCCGTAATTTCAGCATTACAGTACTGGTGTCAATACTTGGTAGGGACTGAAGAACCCTTTGAGGTATGGACCAATCATCAGAACCTACTTTATTGGAGGACACCCCAGAAACTCAATCAAAGACAGGCCCAGTGGATTTTAGAGTTAGCTAATTACAATTTCACTCTACATCATCTTCTGGGAGTTCAGAATCGTCGCGCCAATGCTCTTTCTTGCCTACCCCAGTATGAACCAACCAAAGATGACAATAAAGATATAACTCTTCTTCCCCCAATCCTATTCCAGGCCATAGATAGATTATCCCTCTTCAAAAGCATCCAACAAGCATATCGACAAAAGGTCCCCATTGATGTCAAGTTAAATTCTACCTTTACAGAAGAGGATGGCATGACCTACTAGCAAGGTAAATGTGTGGTACCGAAAGATGATGAGTTGAAGATGCAAATCCTCAAACAACATCATGATCATCCTTTAATAGGACACCCAGGGATAAATCGAACTCACAAAATCTTGACCTGCACATATTGGTGGCCCACTGTTAAAAAGGATGTCAAAGTATATGTACAAGGATGTACGACTTGTCAACAAGTAAAACCACGTACACAAGCCAAGATTACTGCTCTTCATCCAAATCCTACCCCTGAACAAAATTGGCAAATGATTACCATCAATATTATAGGACCTCTTCCAGAAGCTCATGGGTATAATGCTATCAACATCATTGTCGATCGAAAAAGCAAACTGGCCCATATGATATCCACTACTACTGAACTGTCATTATTGGGACAAGCCAAAATCTTCCAGAATCATGTTTTCTGATATCACGGTCTTTTCGAATGGTGTTTCAGTGATCAAGGATCTCAATATGTCTTGAAATTTATGAAGGAACTCTTTAAACTTCTTAATATCCAAGGGAATCTGTCAACTGCTTATCATCCATAGACAGATGGACAAACCAAATGATTAAATTGAGAAATCGAAGTTTATCTCCATACCTTCATAAACTAGATACAGGATAATTGGGATGAATAGTTACCACTTGCCGAGTTCTCCTATAACAATTAAAATCATTCTAGTGCTGGATTTTCACCATTCTTTATGACGTACGGACAACATTCCAATCTGGATATAGATGGACATTAGCATACCAATAATGAATCAGTACAAGAATTTGTGGACAGGATGAAGATAGTACAACATCAGACAAAGGATTCCTTGGATAAGACAGCAGAAATTATGAAAAGGAGATATGATAAAGACAAGCATCATCCTGTTCCTTTTTGACCAAAGGACAAGGTCTAGCTAGAGGCTACCAATATTAAGACCAAAAGACTGATGAAAAAACTAGATGATAAATACTTAGGACCTTTTGAAATAGTTGAAAAAATTGGAGAAGCAGCTTATCATCTAGCTTTGCCATCTTCATGGAAACAACATCCGGTCTTTCATGAATCTCTTTTGACACCCTATCGCCCACCAAGTTTTTCCATTCAGGATCAACCTTGTCCACTACCAGAACTTGATGAGGAAGGATATCCAGTATATGAGGTCGAGAAGATCATGAGAGCCAAACCACATGGTCAAGGCTGGTGATATCTGATTTATTGGAAAGGATATCCATATTCTGAAGATACTTGAGAACCAGGATCCAGTCTTACTAATGCAAAGGACATACTGGAAGAGTTTCGTCGATCTCACCCTTTATTATTTTCGAGACGAAAATCTTGAAAAGGAGATATTGTTAGAATTTTGTCGCTTACTATTGATTTGGGTTCTACATACTTTTCTGGATTGATAATCACATGGCTCTCACATGGATTTCACATGGAGATCATGTGACATCTTGATTATACAACAATATTTAGTCATTGGGTCATTTTGGGCCACTTACGTAGTAGTGATTAGCTATTATTAGTAAGATTTCTCACATGACGTCATAGGATTAGTCAGCAATAGAACATTCTAGATTTCAGTCCAGTAGTATATAAGAACCTGTATCTTAGTCGATATCCCCTCAATTCAGATTTGGTTTTCGCTCTCTCCTCTTACACTTGCCCAACTACAACTACAAACTTTCTCTCTGGGTATCACTCGGAGTTTGAGTTTTGGTTTGTTGACCAATCTTGAGCCTTCCTAACATTCTGGGTCACTTAAAGATTTATGGCCTTCATCTACTAAGCAAATGCTAGTTGAAGGGCTATAGTGATAATTATGAGTCCTTGATAATGTTGAAATTCTACTAGTTACAATAGGTAGAATGTGAGAACTAGCAATCAAGATATATCAACAAAGGGATGAGTAAACTGTTTGTCATTGAGCTCACCAACAAATAAGTAAAGAAAAAAGATATAGGGATCAAACTATAACTACAAGATCTGCTTATATAATAGATAACCTATTTAGGAATGCAGACTGTAATACTACAAAATAATCTAAAATTTAACAAATAATTCTTGGTACAAGCAATTGTCCTCTTATATTTTGTATGTTACTTGTTATTTTTCACTTTCTGGCACTTTGTTATACCTGATCTTGAAGACCGACTTGAATGGGATGGTAGGAGGGGAGGAGGGCTTCAAGAGTCAAACAAAACTCAGGCGAGGTGACTAGGACTGATAAGGTACTAGAAACTGAACAACTAGGATTTCAACTCTAAGATTACAGTGGTAGCTAGGAACCCTATTTATAGTAAGTCTACTAACCATAACTCTAAAGGTGAAATAGGGGAGTGAAGGGGAAAGGAAAAGAGAAAAGACTAAAGGTGAGTCAAAGGCTGAACAAAGCAGAAGTGGAGTGGGGCCTTGACTAATACATGAGAGGAAAATGATATAAAAGGAAGTGGGTCAGGAACTAAGATACTCCTAGGCTGGGCAATGGGCTGGGCGTGAGATAATACATCTGAGTAATCGAGTAAAAGAGAAAGAAAAACATAACCAAAAAACTGGACATTACACACTTACTAGTTGTTCATCATCTTTCTTAACTGTCACTTATATTTCTCCACTATAGAGTTGTACTCCTTGTTATAACTGTAATCATTACTCATTGCATCTCAGACACACACTATTACTCTATTGGAACTCACTATTACTTCTATTAAACTTATTGCAACTCCCAGTATCTACATTACATTCTTTCATTACTCTATTGCAGCTTCCCACAGCTATACATCTCTGATATATAACTCCTTTCAAATCTTTGGCACCCTCCTTCTTATATCAATCATGTTTCTTTATCAGAATATCACTATTATTGCTCTTTTCTATTCAACCAATCTTATCTCCTCATGTTCTCTATTATTAGGATTTTCTTGGATACCATCAATTCAGGTTCAAGTTACTATTCTGGAATAGCCATTATATGGCAAACACATAGCTGTCATATGACCAAAAGATGAGATAATAAAGTTTAAGAAAGCTGGCTACTTACTTAGTAGTAATTAGTCATTCTTAGTCAGAACTTTCCCATGTGATGTCATAGTATTAGTCAGCCATAGAATGGTCTAGAACAAATCCATTTGTGAAGTCCAGTATATACTCGGAGTCTAGAGTACTACTAGAACTATTTAGTGAATGTAAAATAAGGAGTGTACTTAAGCTATATAAACCAGTGCTACTGAGCTGAGATATAAATAAGTACATATAGGGGTTAACATAGGAGTTCTGCAGGAAAGGGTTGTGTAAGACTAACAACTACTTAGACTAACTAAAACTGACAAATAAAGAATGAATTGTAATACGGACTTTTTATTTTCCTTTATCTCTAAGTACCTATCTTATCTTATCTCGGTACATAGTTACACCTCGGCTGGCATAGGATTATAGATAGTCCATTCACATGATCAGGGCGTAGAGCATTTCTTTCCTTATTCAACTTGACTAGATACTCCTGTATTAGCTAGAGTTAGAATTCTAAGTCATCACCCCTCTTGATCACTACTCAGTGCCCCTTCGTTCTCTATGCTTGATCACCATTCTGCACATCATACAAGAGACGGCATAACATGAATGGTTAGAAGATGAAATAATGAGAATGGTAATAATAGAAGTCTGAGCAGAGTTCTGAAGGGACTTTGGAATGGAATATAACACTCAATAACAAACAGTTTACTCATTCTCTTTGTTGATGTATCTCAGTTGCTAGTTCTCCTAGTAGAATTTCAACAGATAGAACTTAGCACTATACTCACTATCTTTCTACAAGAGAATACTAACTAAGGATGAGTAATCAATAATGCCTAATCTGAAATCCTTGTGTAAGAACCATTGACCAATAACTCAAAGAGTGACCATGTGATATCCATATAATGGGAGATTGAACACAGTAACTCTGACCCAAAACAATGATAACCAATAAAATCCTAACAATAACAAGCTGTTCATAAGGCAGATGAATAGAAACCTTATATTTTACTCACATTTACCATATAGAATGTCTGTTAGGACTCCTTTATTGCCTGCATAATCACACTTGGCATAACTAACATTAAAGAGGGTTTGTTCTAGAGCTTGGCTGGAAGGATCAATCTTGGCAGCTGTCCAAAAATCACAGATATGAGAGGACAGTTTATAGGGCAGCTACCTCTAACACTCACCAGGCCCAACACCATAGTGGGTGATATTGGCTCTATCTTACCTCGTGCCATCAGTTAATCCGCCACAACGGGTGTAGATAGGACTACCACACTCATTTTGAGCTTATCAAGAAGATATCCAGCATCCGTATCAAGAAGCAATGGCAAAAGTTGCAGTAGTAGCGAGGGGACAGAATGACACAATGTTTTTGTCACAGATTACTTATGTAAACTATTAGCGGTAAATTCTAGTGATTTTTACAATAATCCTACTGACAGAACATTAACCAACCACTACCTCGAAAGCTGCAACGTCCATTGATGGAGAAGTAGAGCTATGGATATGAAACGCAAGGTAATAGTGTCATGGTAAGACGGCAGCAGCCCCCGTTTTTGGTCGTTCCGGCTCCACTTTCGCAATCTCGACGACTGCTTGGCTGACAATTGGAAGTCCAGCAGCTATCTGTCCAGCCTTCCACCGTTCCCAGGGAGAACCTCCAGCAGTGTCCATCAGTTCCTGAAATATCGACGTTGACAATTTTCTGTCCATGTCTAGGACCTTAGTAATCCCATCTCCTGTATAATAATAACAAAACAACAGTCAAAGTCGGTATTTATTACCCGTCATAAGGTGAGGGGTTGAAGGAGGACAAAACCTACGAAATTCAAGCGTCATTTCTGGTTTCCAGATATCCGAAGGCGATTTCGGGACCTTGTTGACCTCGATTGACAGTGCGGGGTTTGCATACCGGATGCGAGGGAGTAACTCTTTCACGAAATGCCTAGTTGTATCAAGATTCAAATATATGAGGTGAAGCAGCTTCAAGTTGTAGCGTTGTTAGCGTACCGAGCACCGAAATGATCGTTCCGCAATGCATATGTTAATTTCAGGCCTTTCAGGGCCTGAAGTTGGGGCCGCGGTTGCTCGTTGAGGGTTTTTAAAATCTTGGACAGACGTGAAGGTCCAGGGATGACTTTTGGTCTGCGTGGCATTGTTTTTGACGGGGTAAAAAGCTCAACGTCTGACTGTCGGAAATAACCGAATCTCTGTTTCTCACACTTGCACCTCCTTTGACACAACTTGTCTGGGGAACTGTTATTTCATCTAGACGCGATGTCTGCCGATGATGAGTCATTGGTTGTGAGGAGGTCGAGGCGAAGTACTGCAGGAAATCGGTAAGATTCAACCCTTCAATGTTAACTCGTGTTTTTGACCACGAGAAAGCATGGAAGCTGTTATGGCCGAGCTAGGGGATCTCCAGCAGGATGCTGAAGAAGATGTAGATTTTCAATTCAAAGGCATCTGTTTATTGTTACAGTTTTCAGTTGCACAAGTATCAATTTTTCGTTAGATGAGCAGGATGTCTTCGGGTCTGACTTTGAAAGCACTGATGAGGAGGCTGCTGATGATAATGGAGATATCGCGGAAAAGTCTGTGCAAGAGGAAGAAAGGCATGTGCGAAAGGTACGTTCTTGACACTTCCTTTAGTTAAATTCAGCTAACTGTGTATTATCAGGCAGCTCGCTCCAAGTTGGATAAGGCGACTGCACTAGCGCATGCAAGGCAAAAGGCTACGTTCAATCCTCAAGCATATGACGTTCCAGTTCAGCGTAAGGCTGAACGCAAAGCTAGGCGTGGTATTATTATCAATCCGGAGACCGGAGAGGTCACTGAGACGAATAAACGGAAGAGTCAACGATTGTCCACCGTTATGAATCGTTCAGCTACTGTCAGCAGGATCGTCAAGGACGCGCAAGAGAAAAGGGCACGTGATCCAATTCGTATACTATACTGGCACTTCATAATAACTGAAATAGGTTGTCAAAAAAGCCAAAACCACTATCCGCCCGCCGACCCAAGATGAGCTTATGGAGCGTGCATTAGACATGGAAGAAGGAAACGTTGTTCAGCATCGAGACTACCTATTACTGGAAGAAGAGAAGCGGAAACGAGCACGGGTGATACGAGCCCCAATTGAGGGTCCGCTGTTGAGGTGGGTTAGCAGAGTTGAAGAAGTTTCTGTGAAGGATCTTCCTCCAGAGTCTTCTACTAGCTCTCCTATCAATTACCAATATCAATCATGGCAACAAGCGCCTGGATCACAGTTCGTTGTAAACTTTCAACAACCTTATACTCCTCAATACCCCCAGTCCTCTACGTCCTCAGTACAGCAATACAGCGTCTGGTACGGAGGTGGTACACATCCCTCGCAGACTTCTGCCTCCGTGCCCCCTCCATCCCCTGAGCAGCCGCGTTTTCGACAGGAAAAAACAGCAAAGAATTATGTCGTGATCGAATCTCAACAGCATGAATCGGCTGCTCTGCCCACTTGGAAGGAGACGATGGAAGCGATGTTTGGTGACCATGTAAAATGGGAAGAAGTTAGAGCATATGTAGGGAAAAATCGACCCATGTGTGAGTAGCAATCGGGCTCTGTATGTCGACGTACTAATTTACTGGTTCCAGCCCGTCCGCGAGAGCGATGCCCCATCACGGGAGTTGCAGCCAAGTATTGTGATCCGCGCACCGGAGTACCATACGCAAATGTTCATGCATTTAGGGAGATCACAAAGACTCTGAACCACGAGTATGTTTGGAGCGAGCAGTTTGGGTGTTATGTTGGACGAGACAACGAGTCCGAAATCGAGCAAGCTTCTGGGTCCGAAGAAGTTGCAGACCAAGAAATTTTCATGAAAGTATAACTATATGCCTTGACGTATTTCCTAATGGTTGATGTCGACTAGCCGTGGACATACCGAAGTTACATACAGGATCCAGCTCCGGACTTGACGACGGCAAGTCTTAGCGAAGGCGAGACAGAAGTTATTTGGAGCATCTTTCGATCCCAGGGCGACCCTGAAATCTGAATAGAGGATTTGATTATCACAAAGATATTCACACTGTCCTCATGTGGACTCAAGGTAGTACAAAGAAAGGATAGTCATATAACACATGGAGTAATCAGGTGGGGTAAAGATAACAATTTTTGGGATTTAATGTTCCTAAGGATGCTTGGACAAACTTGGTTACATGACGGACTACCATATTGCCACAATCCATCAATTCTGGTGCTGCCCTTGTTGATCTGTGGTTCCACTTGGTGAGACTGATGTCTGTGTCATTGATAAGGACAATATTCTTCTGTTAGTGTGGGCTGGCTACTGATGATAATCCTAAACCACAAGTAATCACTGGTGCTTCAACATAACAATTGGACCCATGAGATAGGCTTGAATATTGAATCTTCCTATACTGGACAAAATGGATGATCTTGTGATCACCAGTGTGGGATGTTCCCCAGCTTCTACAAGATCACAGTTACTGCTGCACTGGATGATACTATAAAAACCAGCACCTTTTCTGCAACCACTGATATGTCCAACCCACTGGCAACTCATGAGATAGCAATATGCCTTGAGTTGATACAATGAGTCTAATATATTGTGTGAGGTGATCCTAAAGATACACCAATAACAACCAAGTATTCCACAACCAAAGGAAATAGAATGTGAAATAAAACAAAAATGTGAAATGCAAAGAGGTACAAACTAAAGACGAGATATAAAGGCTGGTAATAATGAAAGGTAGAAACTCTGTATGCAACACTGAGAGACTATGGTGACTAGGAACATGAAGTACAATGAGATGTGAGATAATTGAGTGAGTGTGAGATAATTAATCAAGTGTGAGATAATAGAGTGAGAGGTGAAGGCAATAGATGATGGACAATAAGGATAAGAATGCACAATACTAAATCATAATACTAGAGTGATAAGACTTGAATTGAGAGTGAGAGGTGAACTGATTTGTTGTTGTTATAAATTTTTGTATATGCTTTTATATATAAAAGTTGCACTCAACTACTTTGAAATGGTGCTAACAATTTTCTATATATAGGGGCATCACAGAGCCCATCAGAGAGCAACTAGTTAGAAGGTGTAATGCTATGCTCAGACATGACTATTTTTCTTCTCTTTGTCTTAGGCAGTAGGTAGTTATCTTATCTTATCTAAGGAATAGTCTTAACCTGATACCAGCCAAGGCCTACCTTTACTCCTGACCCACTCTCATTACCAATAGCTTAGTCATTAGAGCCTAGGGCATAGTCACATGTATATAAACCCTGTATAGCATAGCTGGTACCTTAGAGTTGGAATCCTAAGTTTTACCCTCTCTACTCTTAGTCTCCTGAGCTCCCTCTCCTGTCCAATAGTCTGATCAACTGTCTTCAGCAGTTGTATAGAGAGTGCTGATATGCCCCCTATTATGTCTATCCTCTAAAATGTGCTAAATCCCTATTCTATCTCAGCAAACTATAGCGAAGTATTGTGAAAGTATCAATCATTATTGCGAAGATTTCGCATCTTTCTCCTTATCATCACTCCTTCAATCTGATATTTTATTACTCATTTCTATATGCTAAGCTATCATTCTATTCTTTATTATCTTCTTGCTAATTCATTTTGTTTCAAAAGACAATAAGCTTTGATTTCCTTTTTAGTCAAGTTCACAACTCTGCTTCCCATGATCACTTCGATTTCCTATTTTGGCTCTTTCATTATTATCTTGCAATTTTAGCGATATCTTTGATGTTTTGATTCTATCTGATATTGATTTATTAGCTTGTTTTATTAGCGATATTTTGATCTTTCTGCTTTAGTTTTAGTTCGAAATTTAGATATAAAAACCTGTACACTATCTAGAGAAAAAGATATCATCCTACTCTCCCAAGTTTTGATTTTATTTGAGTTTATTTAAGTTGTATTTTGTAATATTCAATTTTATCATATGTTCTTACTCTAGTTTTACTTATATCTTGTGCTTTGCTCTATTTCTTGCATCTCTCACCCTTTGCCCCTATAATCGATTAGGTTTTACTTGATCAATTGGACCCCTCGATTCTAGAATTTCTCTCAACTCTCACACCTTTAATTTAATTATCTGTGAAAGATTCATAGATAATTTCGCACATATTTTGCATATCTCACTGATATGTCTAACCTAGCAGCAATAGAGGACATCTAACTGATATACTAGGATCAACTTCAGTGTAAGGGCATCCTCAGAAGTCTACACAACAATAATAATAAGATCTATAAGACCTAACTGAGATAGTGTGAGGTGTTGATAATAGCTCAAGGTGTTAGGGATCTTGTTCTATTTGGTCAACAACTAAAACTCAAGTATCTCAGGTAAATCCTAAGATATGAGGGATAGTATAGTTGGGCAAGTAATAGAGGGGAGAAAGAAACCAAGTCGAAGTTAAAGGGAAAACTACTGAATACATGAGGGTTTATATACTGGCTAAAATACCCTATACCCTAATAACCTAAGAAAAGGCAAGGCAGTAATGAGGCAAGGTAAATTAAAAAAATGAGGAAAAAGTGAAAATATAAAACAGGGTCCTATGATGGGAATGTTCAAATGGGAAGATATGAAATACATGAGGATAAAATGAGGTTAGAACATGTGGGAAGTATATGTATGTGAAACAGGGTGAAAGGACAGTGAAGATCAAATTCGGTGATTTACCAAAGAAGGAAGACAAGGAAAAATCCGAAAATATTTCCTAATGAGGAAAGGTCTTGTGACGTAATAACCCCAAGTTTGCGATAAGGAGCGTCCAATAGCGATGGAGATATCAAGGATGGAATGAATGATTGACTGTGGGAATATTATCTGTTGCAAGAAACGACCATGTGACAACCACGCGACGATTACCGCATTTGGAAGAAAGTGGCTGGAAATGCGGTATTGAAGTAGAGAGAGATTTAGAGCACCTGTCTTGATCATTCTTGTATGTGTATTACCAGAATAATTCCTGCATTGTTCTTGACCACTGGAGAGTGATTGGTGGGAGTAGGTGATCTTCTTTATCCAGAGATAATCTGATAGTTTCCCTGATGATCAGCAATGGTGGAAGAGAAATCGTAACACAAGGGTTGTCTAGAAGAATAGAGAAAA
>QGOD01000692.1:0-41391 GCA_003313065.1 Sarcodon sp. MG97 | reverse complement strand
TTTTTTTTTTTTTTTAGCTTGTATAACGCATTTGCGCATGTTGCGTAAGGTCAGTTCTGTGCCAGATCTGTTCTGAGCAAGAATCTGGAAAGTGTTTCGACTATTATCATGGATGCTGCCCAAGCAGGCGCCAAGATGATATTTCTGCCAGAAGCCTCTGATTTCATCACAAGCACAAGTAATGTCATGTCCCTGACCAGGCCCCTTGATCAGAATGAATTCGTATCTGGAGTCAGAGCCAAGGCAAAGCAGGCTGGTGTTTGGATCAGTGTTGGGGTCCATGAGACGGTCTGATGCCTACGATCTGCCTCAGTCCGCTTCTCATTCACGATCGCTTGATAGAGTTCTGATCCCAAGAGATGTTACAACTCTCACCTGGTGATTGATTCAACCGGAAACATTGTTGCGAACTATCATAAGATACATCTATTCGTGAGTTTAAAAGTTCATCTAGTTTCTATGACGTTCTGGTATCCATGCGTGCTTCATAGGATCTGGATATTAAAGGCGGGCCACGCCTCTTAGAGAGCGAAACTACATTAGCGGGAGAGAAACTCATCGATCCAATTGAAACACCAGCAGGCAAACGTCAGTCGCTCCCGTTCATCTATTGACATAATGGTTCATCCACGATGCAGTTGGTATACTCACCTGTTATGATATACGGTTTGGAGAAGTCGCCCAGATCATGCGCACACGGGGTGCAGACCTTATCGCATATCCTAGTGCATTCACTGTGAGGACGGGAGCTGCGCATTGGGAGCCACTATTAAGAGGCAGAGCTATCGAGACTCAGACCTATGTCATCGGAGCTGCTGCCGTAGGTCAACACTCAGACAGCCGTGTTAGCTGGGGACATGCAATGGTATGTGGGCCCCAAATTTGCCGAGCCGCGAATACTGATTGAGGGGCTGTTCGCGATCTTCAGGTAGTAGATCCGTGGGGGACTGTTCTTGCGCAATGTAACGACATTTCACCGGATAACCCTACGTACTGTTTAGCCAATGTAGACCTGGAGACAATGTATAGGATAAGGGGTCAGATGCCGGTGGACCAGCAGAGAAGATACGATATATATTCTCCGATGCACTGAGTCCGAGCGGCGGCGGCTGCAGTAGTCAGTTCGGTAGTTACTGTTACGTCACATGTCACTAAGCCATTCGTCTAATTTTCTAAGCTAACTGTGTTTCCTTTCTTGCATCAAATCCATTCTATATACTACTCTATATACTCTCCAGGTCTCGTCACTCCCCCCCAAAAAACCCCATTATAATCGTGCCAGTTTCAATCATTTGCCTTCTACTTTTGACAAGAGTTCCTCCTTATGGCTTCCTCACTCTCTCAGCTTTCCGCTTGTGTCACTCGTATTCTAGCTCTCACAGGCTTCCCCAAGGAGCTTAAAACGAGAGACATCCAGACCGCTTTTGCAGATTGGGAGAACGTTAATGGCGGTTTCAGGATCAAGTGGATCGATGATACTAGTCTCTTAATAGTTTTCCAAGATGCTACAGTCGGTTCGTTTACCTTTTTTCTACCCTTTGTTTGCTGTAACTCCGCAAGCTCACGTTGTTGCTTCCAGCTAAGCGCGCATACCTTAACGCACTCGCGTTTCCTCCCGCTGTACTTTCTCGCCAAGATATGGTGTCACCTACTGTCATACGACCCTATGACGGACCTGATGCGCAAGCTGTAATTCAGACAGTCAATTCTCGCCATAACAGTAACCCGTCGCGCGCACACAACTCCAGAAACTCTATTTCACACGCAAGGTCTCCCTCTACTATGAGTTCCTCCAATTCGTTCCGTAATGGTGCCATTGGTCTTAATGGGACAATCCCAGAACACCCTACTATACAAGCTACGAATATTTCCGCCTCAAATTCACGAGATCGTGAACCGTCACCGACACTTCCAAATTTGCCATCACATCCTACATTGAACTCTCTCATTTCGTCAACTTTAAGCTCGAGGGTGGAAGAGACGGGCAACTTCAGTGCAGGTCTTTCGCCGCCTCCTGTGGATCCTGCGATTGTGGCAATTGGAGGAATTAGCGACAACGAGCATGGTGGAGGTGTTCCACCTCGCATTGGAGATCCTGGCAAGAGGATGTTGGGTCACGCGTTAGGTGTTCGGCATCCTGGGCTGGGACCAAGGATAATCAACGGTCCACAGAGGGTAGCATCTGGGAGTCCGCAGACACACCCTATCGCAGTCATTGCGGAGTGAAATATGGCCGAACTTCATCGCGTGGAAATGCCACGGCGCGTTTCTTTCCTGCCAAGTTTGAGGTCGGATTGTTTGTTCGTTGAGTTGATTGAGGAGCAGTGGTATTTGAACTATTGCCTTTTTATCTCTCGTTTTCTCTCACTGTTGTTCGTTTAATTAACGGTTCTGTCATTTTTTCGAGAGCGCGTCGACCTGACCGCCCTCGTCCAATCTTTCCAACTCCAGTATCGCCATCCGTACATAATCTCACTCACTAGTTGTCCAAATTTTCTCTGTTGTTTTTCTAGTGGTCAAATAAAGAGATCGTTTCCGAGTACAAGTAAAGTGTGTGCAGATATTATTGATTGCGTACAAAGTATGGGTTCTTATCGGCCTCACGTGAAGGGCAGAGGAGCTTCGCATTCGGGAAGGATCAAGAAGCGCGAAGGTTCAGATGGCGCCTCAGGAAGCGAAGATGGAGATGATGCGGGCTCTATGGCAGTTACGAAGGTGTGCTTGTACGTTGTGTGTTGCATCCATGGTACATACACGTTTGGAGAGGCAATACGCAACGTGAGCATGTTACTGTGATACGAGAGAAGACAACATGCACAGTGAGAGAAGTACAAAGAATCTCGTTGCTTCAATTGAACACGTAATTAGAATCCTCGAGGACTATGTATATGGAATTGATTTGAAAATGTCGGAGACGGAATGGATGGCACTTGGCGAAAGACTCGTTGGAACGCTGCCAGGGAAATAAGTGAAAGACGAGCGGGAACCGGAATAGCGTAATACCACAGGCGATGCCATGCAGATGTGTGAGGTGATCTGCAAAACAGGATGTGATCACAATATGTAGTTGTAACAGGGAGACAGACAATGCATCTACGGATCATGGGTCTGTAATAGCAGTATTGTGGAACAAATGAGTGGATAAGGCAAATGATGGCGAAACCCCATAAGATGAGACGATGATTGATTGAAAAGGCTGCGTCAGATAAGATCAGTGCACGGTGTTAGGAGGATACAAGGTTTGAGCACAACGGATAACGTTCTCGGGCATCAATGGAAGAAGGTGCATATATGTATATGTATGCGATCAAATCTCCATAGTCACTGGAGGGTGGAGTGGTGCCTCGAGTTGCCTGGAGCTCGCTCTAGGGCTCGTTGCTCACGACGGACGGGCTGATCGATTGGAAAAGATCAGGCGGTTGTGCGCATACTACTAGATGCGAGGGGGGACTAGGGGGACTGCGCGGAGCTGTGGCACTGATCATGGTTTAGTAACAACAGGCCGGGTGGACATCCCAGATCAGGTCTCTCTCTCTGTTGCCAGAAGCATCTCAATTGCTTGAGCGGTTATTTTTGCGGATCCATCCCTCTCTCTGTCATGCTGCCGAGTTTCGCCCTATATATGCTTTGCCGTCCTCTCCTCCGTCTCTCTGTTTTCCCCTCCCATGTTCTCCTCCGGCCTCTCACGCAAACGCCCTGCGCCATCCTCCTCCACTCGTCCCCACAAACGCCCCAGACATGCCCTCCATCCGCTCTTTGTTCTCCATCAGGACAATGGCTCGCATTGTCGTCCTCCTCCGTCCACGGAGCGTGTGGCTCTCGTCAGTTCTCCTCCTTTAGTCCTCGCTTCTTCATTGTGATCTAACAAAAACGTCCTCTTTTCCTCTACACGCTTTCAACTGATTTCGCTCGATCCGGTTATCAGACGCTCAATCCCGTCATCTCGCATTTATCGCCCTCTGATCCAATTCGAAACTCTCCCCTGCAACGTGCCGCTTTGTCCTCCACAGCTTTCAATGATGTGCCCAGCCGGTATATAATCTTAATTCTCCTTCATCGTCTCACTTCTTACTCGCCCCATTATGCTTTTCACCTCGCGCAGGTATTTTCCTTACCCCCCACATAAGCCCTCCAGGAATTTGGCGGCCCGATCTACTCTGTCCACTCTTACGAACGTCGACTGTCCCTCTGAATCCTTTGTTTCAAGTGTTCACGGGATACCCGATGTCTATGATTTTTCATACACCTCGGTATACGATGCCGATCCCCTGTCGTCCGACTCGTGGAAACACATCCCCACTGCGGCACAATCAAATTGGTGCAACCTTTCTGTCAGATCAGGCTCGCCGTGCTCAGAGGATTCCGCGATCGTAACTCCTGTTTCCGAACAAGGACATCACCATCAGCCGTTCATCCAAGGGGAGGAACATGAAGGTCTATTCACTCAGGGCTATGGGGCTTTCCCGGATTCGTGGCAGTGTTTATATTCTCAGGACACCAAGCGCCTGTGTCGGGGATCTGAACTCCATCCGACACAATCATATCCTGATAACGCCGTTACAGGGCAGGGACTAGGATGTGGATTTGAAACCCTGCAGGGAACAATCCCCGAATCCGCCATGCTATTACTAAAGCAGCACGATAACGTTACACCCTCCGCCTATATTTCTCCATCATGTTCATTCGCTACTACATCCCCGCAATTCATTTCCCCCTTTTCCGACTCTGCGGTCACCTCAAGACCGCAAGAATTCCCACTATATGCGCCACGGCCCGTTCGACCCATACCTAAGGTCTGTTTTGCAGCCCCCGAAGAGGACACCCTCCCTACCACCTCAATCCTTTTTAAGCCTGTGTCGGATTCGCTAAGGCACGCTAGCTGGTATGGCATATCGGGCTCCGAATTGTGGGATCGTATCAGTTCCTGCACAATTCCTTCTTGAGTATCAATCCTACATTTTGTAGCTAGTCATAGTCCTACATTACCACCAAGCCTTAACGTTCGTCAAATTTTTGTTGATCTCTCTATTCACGTTTCCGCATTTCATCTGTATCATCATTCAAACACAACAATTCATTCATTCATGCAACACTAGAGATTAGTATAGTTCTCCGAGTAACTGTATTTCGGGCGATGGGGATTCGGTGACATCAATGTATTACATTACAGTAACATGATTTTCTTCTGGGACGAGATCTGTTTGCGACCAATTTATCCTTAAACGTGGTACGGAATCGGCAAGCCGCATGGTTCGGTTCTTGCTCAGGCTGAACTGTGTAGGCAGCCACGGTGGTCATTCCGTTCCACACATGTCATTCAAGGCCCTAGTATATGCCTACTTCATCGGCGGAGTAACATTTATTCCTCTGGTCGCTGCTGGCATAATCTTCTATGCTATCTACTCTTCTATCCCTGTAAATCCATCCGATCCAACCTTCGCCGTCATCGAAGAGAAGGACAACGACGACAAACAACAATCGACTGCAAACAGTGCGCAAGCTGACGGGCAAGAGCCTTCATTCTCTGCAGCATTTGCTGCCCGTTTAACCGGCGTGGGGGCGTTCGATCTCAATGATATCCCCAAACCAAGGAAGGGCTGGTTAACCGTTCGGCGGACGTTTGAAGAGTCGACGTTCGACGGGTCTTATGTCACACTTATGAGGTCGTTCTTAGATGCTAGGTCGAAGGATCCAAAGCGGTCTCGGCCAAGGGATATGTGGTACGTTGTTCTCAAGGGGAAGGTGCTTTACCTTTACGAGGACGAGACTATGACGGAGTGTGAAGCGGCAGTAGAGTTGGGCGGGCACGAGGTCGTGATATACCCTGAAGGGCTGCTCGATGGAGAGCTCTTCGCTAAACGGAACGCGATTTGTCTTAAACCAAAGAGCACAGGATCTCCCTTGGATGGCATGCCAAGTGTCACGAAGGAGATGAGGCCGAGTCCGGGTGGTGATGATGCTTTTAATGGCGGCGATGAGACAAAGTACGAGTCGCAGCAAGAGACGGTTGGGGAGGTGAAGAAGCGAGAGACACGGAGGGAAGAGGCGTTGGACGTTTCGACCCCTTGGTTTATCTTCGTTCGGTCTAATATCGAAATGGAGGATTGGTATCTTGCTCTGATTCATGCCTCAGACCATCCACCAAACAGCCCTACACTGCATCCTCTGTTATCCATCTTTGACCCTTGTGATATGGCCAACTTGGTCGAAACTCTTGATGAACAGGCGGACGTTATTCCTATGCGTTGGTTCAATGCTCTTATCGGTCGTGTTTTCTTCAGTTACTATCGGACAAAAGTTCTCGAGGAGTACATCATTGGTCGATTGATGAAGAAACTATCAAAAGTCAAAAGGCCAGGCTTTCTGACAGAAGTAGTGGTTACAGAGGTCTCTGTCGGAAGTACTGCTCCGACATTCAGCAAGCCCATGTTGAAGGAGTTGACGAAAGAGGGCGATACTGCTTTAGAGGTTCACCTCCATTATAAGGGAGAGGTCAGGATCACAGTTCAGGCTGTAGCAACGATCAATCTTGGTGCGAGGCTGAAGTCTTATTCGGTAAAGTTGGTTCTGGCTGCAGTGCTGAGAGAGATAGAAGGGAATTTGCTCGTCAAGGTCAAACGTCCTCCGAGCAATCGTATCTGGTATGCTTTCACTCAAGCGCCGAGGATGGTTCTAGATGTGGAGCCTGTCGTTAGTGATCGGCAAATCACCTGGAACATGGTCCTTGGTGCGATCGAGACCAGGGTGAAGGAGATTGTAAGGTTTTTTCCTTTAGCCTTGTCTTGCTTGCAACTCTGATTTTTCATTGAATAGATTATGGAGTCTGTTGTGATGCCAAACATGGATGATATTGCATTCTCCCAAAGTTCGGACTATCAGCATCGTGGTGGTATCTGGGCGGATGCCGTACGACATGAAAAACAGACTATTGCTGAGACAGTGCCCTTGCAACCTATCCCGACATTCTCTGTTGAAGGAAGCATACTATCTACGACACCGGTAGCACCATCCTCTCCTCTAGCTGAAGACATGAAATCCGGGTTGAAACGTGCGCGTTCAGTGGAAGAACTAAACAATGCTGAATCATCGCATATTCCCGACTCCTCTCTGACTCGGGCAGTGACTTCTGCGACTTCGAGCAGTCCTCCGTCGCAATCAACAGCTTCGAAACGACGCACATGGTTTTCTAATACGGCCAAGGACTCCGATTTAACGAATGGCATTGCAGAGAATCTCGACAGAGGAAGAGTGACCGGTATTACTCCTCCAAGTTCCCGCTCAACATCAACCAACTCTGATATTGTTGATGGATTGGATCAGCAGAGCGATCAATTCCTTTTGCCCAGAGTTCCCCCTCCTCTCCCCCCGCGCCGGGTTTCTCATGGAAGTGAGAAAACTGACAATTCAACCGTCACTCCCCCGACGTCACCACAATTCTTGAGAACGAGCACTACTGCGAGTAGCACCACACCAACTTCCAATTCCTTCTTCTCCACCTTGAAGGCCCGCGCGGGAGACAAGCAAGCTCTCAGCAATTCGGCTAAAGAAGCAGTTAGGAAATGGAGTGCGAATTGGGGTGCGTCGAGACGAGAAGTTCATGAAAGCGCTCCCAACACCGGTGCGCAAGATCGATATCAATCGGAAAATTCGGATCATCAAGGCAAGCGACCCAGTTATGCTGATATCCGAAAACATGTGGAAGAGCGACAGAAGACGCTTAATCAGGTGGAACCAGTGGATTCAGTGGCGATCGATATTCCTATCGACGGTGGGGAGAGGTCTTTCAGCAATCCAGTGCACGTCAGAGAGCGGCGCGGATCACGAGCATTATCAATCTCGGGCACTCTGACTGGGACTTCACCTTTGGCTGACCCATCTCCATTAACGTCATCTGTGCGAGAAGATGTTGCTTCTGCAGAGTTTCACATCTCTAATAATCACGATACGTTTCGAGAAGCAGATCCAGACACGCAAGCGCCATTACCAATTCACACGCAGCCACCTCAGCCTAGGACGATGACTATTCCCGGGATTCATGCAAGTCATCGAGGTGAAGTCATGAGCATGGGTTACGTTGCAGAATCGTCACAGTCTGGAGAAACCAAGCCGAAAACGCCAGGCATCCAGAGTGTTTACAGGCTATGGAAAACCCCAGTGTCATCCAGTCAACCCAACCAGGAGACAGAAACAGAAACAAAGTCTCTCGAAGATCCCCATTCTGATAGTTCGTCGCAAGGTCGATCTGAGCTCATAATGTCCCCACCACCACTCCCACCCCGTACCGTTTCTCCGACCGATGTCCGACCTACGGAAAGGCCGAGACCAATATCCGATAATCCACCCTCTAGCGCGTCCGTATCATTGAAATCTATTGTTACACAGTATGAGAGCGACTTAGAATATGGTGATGTTTCTGAAGCCGTCCCTGCAGTTGTTGCCTTTCCCCCTACACTTCCCGTTGGTTCAGCATCTTCAGGCTCGTAGTTAACCATCATGAACAATTGATTTGTATCGCCGCATTAATGTACTTTAATTGCTCATTGTTTTCGAGATGTTGTCCATGTGTATTTCTTTATTTTCTGTGGGCTACTTAGCTTAAGACTCGAGGCCTCACGGAGTCGACCGGCAAAATATGCATATGGAGATTGGTGGCGGCATGAGCCGATGTAGCGAGGATTGCAAACAATACAAACATGGCCCAAATCATCCGACGTTGCCATGCCATCATTCTCTCCACTACAACACCTGACCCAGAATCAAATACTTGAGGTGCGCTACACCCGTTACGTATTCTGTCCTCCGGAAAAGGGTGTCTTTTTACATCGCCCTTGTCGTTAGTGTCAGTATTTCTTTCTTTGTCCGCTTCTTCATCCTTCTGTGCTACGACTCCTTCCGGTCTTGAATGTCTTTTACCTACAGAAGTGTGAGACAGCTATCGCAGGATCATACTATCATTGGAGCTCGTCATTACGGGCTAGAGACGACTAACAAACCGATGTCACTGGTAATCTCCCCAGACCTAGAAGCGCTCTTGGAGTATGATAATCATATTCGTGGATCGAACGAAGGACGCAGTCGACCCGAGACGCCTAGTATTCAATACGCACACAATTATCAGGGGGATGAGCAGGCTCCAATAATGGGACTACCACCACCCCGTCGCCGAACCAAGGCCAAGGCGAAGCCCCACAAGCAGACCATAACAGCTTCCTACAATGCGGATATCATCGAGCCTATGGAGGAGATGTCGTTTGCGAAGCCTAATTATTACTCCGATGACGACGATGATGATTATGATAGTGGCAGTGGCAGATGGAGTTTGAGACATGCTCGGACTCGAACGGTGGAGAGGAATCCATACATTAATCCAGCTCCTTCATTTGAGCGTACGACATTTTACGACGGAAACCTTGTGGCATCTTCCGCATCGTCCTTGTCTCATGCACAGGAACAAGAACAATCAGTGGAAGAGTGCGAAACTGATTTTAGACAGCAGGGCGGGATTGACGATCAATCGCCAAAACCGCTTCATCTTCGATACCTAGACAAGATGGAAAAGGTGCTGGGCAGAAAGCGGTCGAGCGGATCGCCTCAAGGTCGAAAAGGTGCGAACAGATGGTTTTTTTTTTTTTGGCTTTTGTCCTTATTTCTGTTTGTGCTTGAACTGTGACAATGACAGGGCGGGAGTTACAGAAGTCACATCATTACAGCCTTTCTGGGTCATGTAGATCAGAAGCAACCGAGACCACGTGCGAACCTTCCTCTTCTCCAGAACCCCAAATTTCCATTTCGAGCACAATCTACTCGGCCTCTGTCAATTCAGGCGACTTTGATCCTCCCATGTCCAGCCCGAATGATACCTCCACTATCAACATCGTACCCACCTCGTTGTACATAGACCACCGAGATTCTACCTCCTCTCCCATGTCGTCTGCCATGCTCACTTCCTCCCCGGTGCTCTCCCTACAGCCGTCACCCAAACCCCCTATCCCAACCACTCCCAAACCCAACTTTGATCGCCAGGCTTCCAGAGCACTTGCATCACGACCTGGGAACTACTTGTCCCAACAAGGACGTGCAGAACTCATTCGTAAGACGCGAAAACTTACTCAGGTGTTTGGTCAAACCCCCTGTGCGAGTGCTGTTACACAAACACATGATCCTTCTGCTCCACCTCCGGCCGATTTAAGGAACGCACGTAATCATGGATTCATGTCGGTCTCACATCAGACCTCCGGAAAAGGACAGTCGAGCCGCAAGTTCCCATCTGATGAGGTGCTTTACGTCAATAATAGGCGGCATTCGACGCCACTGACTCCTCAAGACTTTTCTTTCTTGGTTAATACGTCGGAACGCAGTCTGCCCTCTACTCAAAGTAGATTAGAATCCTCATTCATAGATCTCTCTGACGAAGAAGTCGTGTTTGACACCCCAATCGATCTTCATCATCGATTGTCGTTCTCTACTTTGGACGAGGTTGCATCGTTGAAAAGCCTTACGGCTGAAGAAGAGGCAGAGAAAGAGCGACGCAGGAAGCGGGACAAGCTCACCAAACTTCATCGGTTCCTTGGCTCTCGTGTCCCGCCGGAACTGGCTCTAGGGTTCCAGATCGATATCCCGTTGCCACCTATTGCTGCTGAAGAAGAGCATATGGAGGAAAGAACAAGATTCGGCCTTCGTCGCAGAGCGAGCAACTCTTTTGCGGGACGTGCTAATGCTTGTGTGGGTCCGACCGACAGGCTCAAATCTGAACTGGATAATGAAGAGAAAGCAGTAAATGTCAGGAGAGCAGCGAAAATGGAAAAGGTTGTCTTGCAACCCAACTTCTTCTCTATTTCCGATATTAACGAAGAGTAGGTCTTTGGAACCGCGCCGCCGCAAACACTTTACCACACAAGGCACACCCACGGTCCTGGGAGATCTGTGGACGCCAGTCCGCTCACACCTCTGGCTGCTATACCGGCCATGAACAGGTTTGGGTTGGATTATAAAGGGAAAAAGACCTATCGTCCGGGCACAGGAGAGTCAAATCAACTGTTACTGCCAAAGAATGAAGACCACGACGAACGCTTTGACGAACCCGAATATAAGAACGTATATAATAGTTATCGCAATTCTCTAAACTCCTTGAGCGATATCATTGATCGAGTGAGTTTTAGGTCGCCTCTTTTTCGTGGTTGGCACTGGTCTTGATTATGTGATTTTGTTTTTAGGATGACAAGGAATCGCTGGAACGACTTCACGAATTCATGCATAGTGACTCCTTAGGTCACGAACCACCACTTCAGTTGTTTTCCCGTCAGGATGACCATATAAACATTTCCACCGCTCGTGCTGAACGCCGACGATCATTACCATCTCGGCCTTCCCTTGCGTCCATCTCATCTCAATCCAGTATCCGGTCTAGCATCAACAGCCCCCCTCCCGAAATTTCTTCGTTTGAGCAAAAGCGGCGGCGAGCAGCCAAACTGACCAACTTCTTTGGTGTCAACCACCGCGAAATCATGGATGATATTCTGGAAAGTATTGAAAAGGGTGTTGAAGAAGAATGTGGAAATGGGACGTTGAATCCCGAGGAAGTTGATGTCAGTTCTCATCTGTTATCGTTGACTTCACCTCACCTTCGTTGCTGACACTGTCTTTGTCATCGCTAGGATCTCTTGAAAAAATTGGAAAAACTCAAACATAAAACTTGATTTAATGGTATCTTACTATGACTACATCTGAACACTGATAATCTCCCGTAATAATACCTCCCTGGCTCTTTTTTCCCCAACACTATACCATTTCAATATATACAACGGGCAAAATACGGCATTAAACTAGGTTACACATATATATTACAAGATGACCAAGTCTCCGTGACAAGAATTGCACCAGAAAATGTGCGATTCGTCTAAAAACTGATGTCTTCTGAACCCGCGGATGTGGTGAGGTTCCAAAGGTTCCGTAATGCCGTCCGTGATTGATTGATGGCCACCAACGTCTGAGGATTCCCGAAGCGGAGTCAATGCTCTGGAAGGAGGATGCGGTTTTGTGGATGAAGCGACCTCGCTGTCAATACGGGCTTTCAACATCCCTAAAGAGACACGACGTTTGTGCCGTGTTTCGGGGGATAAACTATCAAAAGCCCTGCGCGTTGACGGCGACGGCGACGACTGGGGAAGCGGGGGTGCTACTGGACGTCTGCTTGCGTTCATGGATGCGCGGCGCAGCTCGTCAGAGACGCCGTGAGCTCGACTACTTGGACGCGATGGCAGCCCTGGGGTTGGCGAAAAAGGCCGGGAAGGAACATTCGAAAGAGAACGCAATTGCGTGAGTTGGTCCATAAGTGTGCTCACTTGCTTCTGAAGTGAGTGTGCACGCGCGTCGGATTCGAATACAGCAGATTCTAACGCACGGATTTGAGACCGTGCATTTGACAACTCCAGAGTTTGTTGTTGCTTCAATGCGCTGACCATTTCGCCGTCAAGTGATTGTGCAAGGTCAGAAGAAGGCTCGCGAAGCCTTCCAAACTCCTCTTCTCTCAAGGCTAATTCATGTCTGAGAATCTCGATCTCATTCTGCATGCCCTCGACGAACCCTTGATCCTCTGTCTGGGCCACTCTTCGCTCATCTAGTTCTTTCTCAGCAGAAGCAAGACGTTCAGTCTGAGCCTGGAATGAGAACGTTAGGCGATCAACTTCTTCGAGCCTTCGAAGAGCCAAATGGTGGTATCCTTCTCGTTCTGCTTCTCGATCTCGCAAATTTATCTTCAACGCTTCTAACTCCGCCTGTAGTTCGCCATAAGCCTTTTGGATCTGAGACAGATTGTCCTGCGATGTAGATTCGTCTTTCCTTCTTAGCGCATGTTCTCTTTGTCGACTCTTTTCAGCCTCCACCTCTCTCTCCCTGGCTTCTTCCAAACCGGACTCCAGGAATGTAATAGCATCTTCCTTCTTTCTGATTACGCCTTCTAGGCCTTCAATCTTGTCAATCAACTCGAGCTTGATATTTGTCAACTCGACAATCTTTGGCCTCATCTCCTCTAGTGAGCGCATGAGTGTTATGCCTTCTGCCTGGAGATCGCTCTGTATCTTTTCCGCATCCTCGGCACGCCGATTTGCCTTCTTCAGCTCACTCTGCATGCTTTGCAATTGCCTCGAGTTGGATGCAAATTCAACTGCAGCTTGTGACAACTTGTCCTGTAAGTTGGCGAGAGCCTTGCAATCTGCCTCAGCTCGCGACGTAATCGAAGCATTGTTCTGCAACAAACTATCCCGCTCTGAAAGAACCGAAGATAATTCGCCTTGAACAGAAGACAGGCGTTTTGCAAGTTCCGCATACTTGTTTTCCAGCGCGCGCCCTGTATCTGTCATTGTTCGTAAGTGAGACTGGGCATCGTCATGCTCGGCCTTGAGCGCGGTGTGGGCCTAGCCAGTAAATGTGTGTAAGTATAAAACTGTTGGTCGACCGCAAATTCGAAATGCTTGACCTGCTTGACTTTTGATAGTTGGAAATCCAGTTCGTCAGCCCGGTCCCGCGTATTCTGCAGAACGCCTTCAAGCTTTTCAACCCGATCGTCGCTTTGAATACGTTCTTCCAGTTCCTGTGCTTTGCGCTGATATCGATGAGATTCGGCCTGAAGATCATTAAGGCTTCCGTTTATCAATTGCAATTCACGTTCCTATAATTATAATAATCAGACACAATTAAATCATCGTAAATATCAAACTGGCCTGTTCTCGACATCTGTCTTGTAATCCTTTTTCTTGTGCAGATAAGTAAGCTACGCGTGTAGAACTTTCTGCAAGTGTCGCTTCGAGCTCCTTCACATTTTTCTCTAAAGACGAAGACCGAGTGAACTCCGTGTGGAGTAGCTCTTCGAGTTCTTGTGCTCCTACGCGATGGGCGGATGATCAGCTAACAGGATAACGTTGAACTTATGGAAATAACGGACTAGGTTCTAATTGTTCCAACCGCTCAAGGGAAGCAGTAAGTGTAGTCTTTTCCGAAACGAGCAGAGTTATAGTTTGTTGGTACTGGGTCATTTTAGCTGAAGCGTTCTGCACAGAAGCTTCCAGTTGCTCTATCTTTGCGTTGAGATCAGAGTTCCTTGACATCTCTTCACGTAATCGGCCCTCCAACTGGTGCTTGACTGTCATGAAATAAGTATGGTGCGCAATGCATCAAACGAGACTGCCTACCAATCTCGGTACTCCTCTGAGATTTCTGGGATTGCAAAAAATCATTGCTGTCTGCCTGGAGACTTGGGATGCTCTCATGTTGCTCATCCACTTTCTTAGGACTAGCCTGCGAATGACCATCCCGATGCTGAATGTTATTAGAGTGAGTCTTAATCTTGACGCGTTCATGTTGTAACGGATCTCCGGTCTCTTGTGAGGCTTCAGTAAATCATGATTCAGCCTAGAGAGAAAACACACAACAGAGTCAAACCTAAAGACCGCTGACCTTCGAACGCAGTAGCCAATGAATTCTTTTCAGATTCCAGCAAAGGAACGGCTGTTTGTTGGTGGTGCAACTCTGAACTAACATTTTGCACATTCGAACCCGGCGAATTTACACTTGTAGATATAGTTCGGGACGAAGGCGATAATGACAGGACGTCAGGAGTCTGGTAGCTAGGTGGAGGAGTCTCGGCTCGAGTTAACGAATTCATCCAAGACCCGTCCTCGGATTCTGTACCTTTGCCGAAACTAGATATACAAATAATTTATGGATGAACCGATATGCAGGCGTCATTGGAACGTACACGTCGCCGACACTATTATTATATCCTTCTGTTTGAGCTGTTGGTGACGAGGACGGGGGCACATCGGATGGTATAGGAGTGAACGTCCTTGAAGGAGGAGGACTCGAAGAGGAAACGCCAGGCTTGTTGGCGGCTTTCTGTTGCCTCTTCTTGAGCTAGAGGCACGGAGCAAGGTTACAAAAGATACCAGAGGTGGCACAGAATAGAGGAAGACGTGCCATGGCCTTCGCACGAGCAGCTTTGACTTGCCTATCATCTTCAGACATGATGATTCAAACGAAAGAAGGAAACCTTCAAGACGCGACCAGGGAAATTGGCAACTTGTAGACTGGGCACGAGGCTTTGGCTACAAACGTGGCGCAGTTTTGACAGACAACCGATAAATGACAAGAATGGCATTTCGCTGAATACATAGAGGTTTTGGTACGAAAAAAAAAGCAGGAGTTAAATGTATGTAACAGACTCTGTGTATACCACAAGTATTTCATACTCATTTGTAAGTTCCGAGGGGAAGTTATGTGGATAGGTAAAGACCGACTCAAAGGCGCCGGCTTCATCGAATTGCAATGGGCTGGGCGGGTGAGCAGGGGGAAATATTCATAATTCCAACACTAAGAGGAGAGATGGTGTTCGGTGATAAGCGATACGGATGCAAAATGTCGAATGGGGTATGAGACGAAAGGGCATGCACCTATGCCCAGACCTATACCGCAACTATGAGTGTCAAAATTACTCAAAAATGACGGGAATGACGTACTCTGAGGGTGCTGTCCCAACTACCTGTGCACAGCGCCATTCCATCTGAACTAACGCCCAAGCAACTGACTCTATTTTCATGTCCAGTCAATACACCTACACGTTCGCCTTTTAGCGTATCCCAAACATTGCACGTCCAGTCATCATAACCACCAAACAGGATACGTCCGGAGATTGAGAAGGCGACGGAAGTAATACCGCACAAAATATTATCATGTGTGAACGAGTTGAGTTCTCTATCAGCACGAATGTCGAACAAACGACAAGATGCGTCATCCGACCCAGTTGCAAATGCATCCCCATTAGGGAAAAATCTGAGAATGTTTCAATGCAAGGAGACAAGGAGGGAAACGAAACAACTGACGTAACAGCGTTAATATCGGATTCGTGACCGGTGAAAGTTTGTGTCGCTTTGCCACTTCTGGTGTCCCAGAGTTTAGCTGTCGCATCGCAAGCACCAGAAACGAATACGTTCGGATTCGGACCCAAAGACAAGCTTTATAGTATATGGTGAGTGGTGTTCTTGCCGAAATAAAACAATGAACAAACCTCATAACATCGCCCGTATGATCACTGAACTCTACCACCCGAACCCCGGCTTCTATATCCCAGAGCATGCAGGTCATATCGCCAGAACTAGTGACGATTTGGCGATCGTTGAGAAATCGGCAACAACTGAGATAACCTGAGTGGGCGCTGAGCTCGCGGGCTCCTCTTAAGCTGTTGCCCTCTTTACTATTGAGATTGTAGATTGAACAAATGTTATCAAGACCACCGCAAGCGACATAGTTTCCAGATGGCGAGTAGGCACAGGTCATGACCCAACTTGATCGCAAAGGGATAGCGTGGACTTTGTTGGTGGTATAAGCATCCCAGACAATCAACTTTCCGTCCTGGGAGGCCGACACGAGATGACGGCGGTCAACTGCCCAATGCATGGCGTATATTTTGGCAAGATGGCCTCTCAGAGCTCTGCGGGGGCGCATGACAATGCGAGGAAGAGGATCAACTTCTGCGGCCATGGCACGGACTAAACGACCACACAATCAGACGATAACACAAGAAAAAATATTATACAGAATAACTCACGGCTAGTATCTGCAGAGGACTCTCTCTTTGCACGGATTTTCTCCTTGAGCTGCTCTGCCTCGCGACGGGCGGCGGCAATCCTCTCTTGTATGTCACTTTGTTGTTGCGACATGATTTTGTGATCTGTAACCAAATGAGAACACTAGTCGTTGCTAGAGAAAGAGAAAAAGCTAAATAATGCAGAATGGTGAACAAGAAACAGTAGAGACTATAACTAACCAGGTTATGAGGGAGGTAAGAAAAGCAGGAAGTGAACACGATGGCGAACCCTGGGTTTGAAGACGAAGATGAGGCCTGGGAGACACGACAGGCTGGCTAACTGAATGGGCAGCAACTGTAACAGCAAATGGCGGGTCTAATGCCACGAACGCTGTCTAGGTCAAAGACTGAGATCAAGAGTTTTTGAGAGTGCGACAGTGTTGAAGACGACGGTCAACAATCAGCAGTGTTGTTTGCCTTGTATGGTCATTGCTTTATGGAGAGCTCTCTCCTCACGGCATTTGTTACTCGTCCACCGTCTGGGATGTCTTCCTCCATTGCAGACCGCCCTAGTCTCAAAATTTGCTTCTTGTCGAAGCATCCGGCCAGCTTTGGTGCGCCTCCCCTAGGATATCAGCTATGCTACTCTGTGGCTCTGCTGTGAAACCAAATGTCTTGTACAAAGCATGCCCGAGCTCTGACTACCACCACCACCGCCGAGATACCAATTATCCCTCTCACAACTACGTGCACCGGTCGTTTATTCCTCCTACTTTGATCTTACCCTTTTAGCCTCGTTTGCTTACCGCTCTCTGAATACTTATAATATTAGCTGTCGGTCGGAACATACTTTTTCCACCTTTTATCGCGCTCTGCAGCGTACATTACACGGAAATGTGATATATCGGTCTTGACTCGGACCACATATACCACTATTGCCGAATGCTAGTGCTTGCATTACAACAAGACTTACATGATGTCCAGTGTTGCGTTTGGTACCCCTGTTCGTAGGCGGCATATTTCTCCTAGAATGGTCATCTTTCCCGTCCCGCCAGAAGATGCCACTTTACTGTCACCTAGCGAAGTGGGTCGCCCCGTCTAGCAACTTAGGTATGTTGCGCATATACCATCTACCACATTTACACCGAATATATAGTTGATTTCCTTAGGCACCAATGCTTAGCATTATAAAGCTCTTACACGTATCATCCGACGAGATTCTATAAAACCTTGCATAGATCAACCTGAGGCCATAAATCCCATCTCGTTCTTTCAAGCTAACGAGACTCACTTTCCGAACTCGATAAGCTTCTACGCATCGTAACAATGTCTGGTGAGGCTTTACCCTCGCTGTGCACTTGATGTCGCTAACACCGTTGCCGAGAGCAGACTATGTAATGGCCCTCAATAACTTTCTCCAAGTGCACGGGGGAACTCGTCGCCTTGAATGGAATCACGTGTCGGAGGGTCCTCAACATGAACCCATCTGGTATGCTACCGCCAATAGTACGTGTATTGTTTTCTTATGATTTCTTCCAATGACTTTCCCACTTGCAGTTGACGGAATCCCGTACGGGCAAGGCACGGGGAGAAGCAGGGCTCAGGCTAGAGAGACAGCTGCTCGTATAGCTTTGGGTGAATTGCAAGCGCAGCAGTACCCTCAATCCGGAAGTAGATTTAGCGCAAGGGTACAGATGAGGTATTAGGATGAGATCTGTCACCATAGTGCGTTGGCTTTCCAGCGTTTCCACCGTCCAAGACTGACCAACTAAACTTCAGGACTTTTTTTCAATCTATTGTGTTTTGGATATTATTAGGTTTCTGAGTTTTAATAGTCCAGTATGTGCCAGCCATATGCGTCACTTTGTCATTTTGTAAATAGCGATGTTTTACTCTTTTATACCTGCAAAGCCTCAAGTGCAGATGTTGTTGATGAAATGGATGATCATCTGTTCCGACAATATGATGAACTCGGGATCAATGCACTCAACGTCTCGCCGGGCCGCAATGAACCGGCATCCTACAAACTATCATGATTCTCCTTCTCAGTGGGATAGGCACACTCTTCCAGCCCTTCCAAGTCATTTCGGGTAACTTTCAAAGGATTCTTATTCGCGTCGCGGCAAGCTTTCATCAAATACACGAGACAAAGCACCCTTTAGTTGCCCATGCTATTGGCCTGCTAATGTGTTTCACCTGTATATCTCTAGCAGGGCCATCCTGTTTGACGAACCTGAGGTTCGCGAAGTCAAAGTTGCGGTATCCGCGTTGCTCGATCAAAAGAACCGGTAGCACCTTGCTTACGACGGATTGGAGCGTTCCTCGAATTCCTGCTCTGGACTATGGAGGACAACCTGGTGCGTTTTATCTCTCTGATTCACCTGATATGCATCTCTAGTATGCATCTCGCACATCCCTCATCAGCTGTACCAGGTCAATTTATAAAAATTATATATCGAAGCTAACATTGATTGACTTTCGTTCAGATTAGAACCCCGTGCTTGAAGATCACTCATGGCCATTTGGTTACACCCTAATACAAGCGGATTGACCACCAAAGGAACGATGGAACAATGTACTACAGAGGAAGCGCATCGGTAATTTTCCAAACTTACCATCCAATACACCATCACCACGCCGAAAAACCTCATTTGCTATTTCGAACCGGTCATGTTATCGAAAATCTCGTTCCTACTGCCAGGCCCTTTCAGCATGGGAGTCTCTAAATGAGCCGGCTCCCCTGTATCGCGGTCCGTATCGTGGTTTTGGGTCTTTGTTCTGGGTACGCTCTTTCGTTCTCTCGCCCGCTTGCAAAGACGGTATCCGTGTGCGAATTCATCTCATTGATGCTGTGTTCATCATCACAGACTTTGACTTCTTTCAGAACCGGCCAACCAATTGTCTGCCGATTTCCAGCCAACAAGGCCGCCTTGGCCTTGTACGAGCAGCCAGATGCTTTCAGCACGGCGATGGTGCTTTCGGAAGTTACGACGGTGTATAAGAATGGTTGGAAACCATGGTGTTTGGTAGCTTCTTCCCAATGTCTAACGGCAAGTCCTATCGGGCCTCTGGTTTGGCAGATTGACTTACGCGATGATGCAGCACTTAACGCCCTTAACGATCGTCAGCCGTCCTCTCTCCCCATGCCAATCTCAATTCTATTCTCTGGCTGACATGCTCTTCTGCCCTCAGACCTTCAAGCAGAGGGAAAATCTGCAGCCCTGAGCTGGCATGACTTGTCCACTGGCCCGAGACATGCACCCACATGGACTTCCACATGCAGAAGTGAATCAAATTTATTTTCGGTCGTTCGCGTTATACATCTCATCCTTTTCAGTTGATGGAGAAGATGTGGGTACAGGCACCGGCGCTACTAAACGTCTTGCGAGGATCGCAGCTGCCGAGGCAGCCTTATTGGCTTTGACTTGATCGTATGCGAACTTGCATAGGGAATTGCTTCCAATCGTGATGGGTCGTCTTCTTCATTTATATTCCACGGTCCTTTGCACTTCTTTCAATTTTGTCTTGTTGTGCGCGATGTTGATTTTTTGGTATGTTTGACATATTTATATATCTATTTCCTTCCCACATCTGTTTGTGCGCTTGATTTGTGCTATGACATGAATCACTCTTGGATGTCCGAACTGCGATCCCGGAATCACACATCTCCGAGTGCGTTCGATCCAGATCTACTATTTCTCCTTTTTCTAAATAACATTCGAATCCAGTTAAGCCCGGTGATGCTGTGTCGCAATGCCTAGAGTAATAGATCGCAAAGAAAAGATCTGCCCGGTTTTGGGCGTCGTGCGGTGGGCATGCAGGATCAGATAGAAGCGCTCAGAGCGCTTCGCCAGATGAATTCGTCCATATACATTTACACGACTACAACAAACTTAACGTCAGGACTCGCTGGGCCAATTGCCGGATGATGTCGAGCTTAGGAATTCGATGTCGCATAGTACCGGTTTATTCAGTAAGCCTGGAATGCCGCCCCGCTTCCCGCGTTTATGCCTATGCTTCCCCCGGCTCTATCTACAGCCTCCCTTCAGTTACCAAGTGTTTCAAGTTTCGAGAATTGCTGACTCTTTCAGGATATATTGAGTGGAGCTCTCGTCTCACGCAATACACAGCGCTGTGACAATCCCGTAATCTCACTAGTGCAATTACTGAGCATGTGTCACCGAACGCAAGTCCTTCTTTAGGTGCGCCGCACATATAAACCTCACCAGCTCACTCCTTCTCTCTTCTCATCCTCTCAATCCGCCACATTCTCCCCATTGTCCTACATCTATACCGCGATCTTCACAATGTCGAACACTAGTACGTCTTTCTTGGACGGTACATGGTCATAACTAAACGAGTTGGTTTTAAGGCTATGTCGTGCGGTTGAACAATTGTACGGTCGTCCAGACTTTGTAGCCTTCGAACTTACAATGCTTTCATAGACCTCCAAGGTTTAGGCCCTTCTGAAGTGGCTGGGCTCAGCTGGCAAGAAATGCGTGATGGAGTTGCGCCAAACGAGCAATGGACCATGACTTGCAAAAGTATGCACCATTTCACACACTCTTTTTGTTTCTAATACTCATGTTCTCAACGAATAGTTCATGGAGTGGCCAGAGGCACAGCGAGGGCTTCTACCAAGTCCGCCGCCAAAGAGCAGGCCGCGAGGCAAGCTCTCGTGGCATTTGGAGAAATTTAACGGCATAGAGATGTTCTCCCAACTACATAGCTGTTACATATGTATCTAGATGATTGTTTTCCGCTTCTATGTCATTTGAGTGTTATTTACTCGTGTTTGTTTGTATAATGGAAGGTGTATGTGCCATATAAGGAACTGGTCAGAGTTTAAAGGGACAACAACAACCTCGAGTTCAAGCAATCATCATCATCATCCTTCATCATTGTTCACCTCAACGCACAATAGATTGTAAGTCCTAGCTGGTCCATCATCAGTGATACAGGTACGCAACCCTAACAAAATCTCTTCCTTGGCTGACCGACTCGGGTTCATACCCAACGTGGTGATGAGTTAGTTACATAAAGCGACGCCAATCATAATCCCAAGGCCACCCAATGTTTCGTCGACAAGCCGCCCCTTTGTTATTTGCGGCTTTGACCGGTGGGTCCACCAACCTCGTCCCGCAAGTCCGATTGCCACTTACTAAGTACGACGCCGTAACAGGGGTTGTTTCCGGAGTGTACATCTTCAAACCCATCTTGGACGGTAGCATGGCAAATAAACTACCGACAGACGCCAGGTTTGAGCATAGTTCATAGGCCTAATTGAACATGAACGAAGCTGACGCTCTCGTCCATTCCCAGCCCCACTGGGAGTAACAAAGACGCGGAGACCAGTGATGGTGCGTCTATTGCCGCGGATGTTGACGACGTTTTTTAATCCAGCGCTTACAGAAAATGAATCGTCACCCAAGCAATAATTGTCATCTTCACAGGGGATTGATTAATGATAAAACATTTATTCGTCGAGAACGGAACAGTTGGGTAATGGACTATTATAGATTCATTACAACATTGAATCCTACTACTTGTCAACTCTCATATCTGTGGCGGGAGAAAGGTTTCTCCTCTCCCATATCTATAGATATGATAAACAAATCAGGACTGCATGAAAAGATCCGCGGGACCTACCTGCAATACAGTTTCGCCTAGGAATATCATCTCCTTTCTAGTCTTTTCGACGATAAGATCTTGAATTTGGTACCACTCTTCGCCTTCTCCACCACCAGAGTCAGCTCGTAAATGTACTTTATAAACAGTACTTTCTTTGTCTCTGGTGGTTCCTGCAGTAGATTCATGGGTGACATTGGCGATCAAATCATAAACACTGGATGGATGAGTAGGGGGCGCGTCCAGATCTAGATATATATTGAGCTTGGTTTTTAGGTAGTGTGATGAAGAATGTACACACATTCTTTGAAATCTAATCCACGAAGGGGAAAGTTTACAATAGTAGGGTTCTTCTCTTCAACAAACATGTTTTTTGTGAACCTCTTGAAATGAAGTATGATATAGGGCGGTAGTTGTTGACATTTGTATCTTCTTACGACTCCGGCAAATTCCTGTCAAGATTACTGTAAGACCGCCGAGCGATTTGATCGTGTTCTTGATGAAGACGTACTTGAGCGGTTGTGCCATCAAATTTGGAAAGCACAGAGTGGATGGAAACTTGCGGAATGATATTTTTTTCAATAGCATCTTGGAATAGAGGCGGTGGAGGAAGATCAACCGCGAGGAAGAGAAAGGGGGATACAGTGGTCTTGATCGCTAAAGGAACAATTAATTCCATGTGAGCAGAAGAATAGCGACCAAGCTCACCTCGGTCTATATCGAATTGTGGTTTGGCGTCTGAACCAGTTTCAGGGCGAACAAGGATATTTTGCATATCTTGTCGCAATTGTCCTTGGAAAGTAGAGAATATAATACCTGTAATTCGACGTATCAGATCCCTGGGACGTATCAGGCGCCATGTATCTTACTTGAATTCTTCTTCTTTGTTCCACCCATGTTCCGATGAAGATTATTCAGTAACCAACCAAGGAAGTCCACTGGATCACCCTGGGTTTGCAGCGAAAATTTACCGCCACTCTCCCTTCCCACCTCCTGTAAAAATTCGTGTGGGCTAACTTGACTTTTGAATAACCTCGGACTCCAGATCTTTTTTGCTAAATTCGCGAAACGTTTCAGAAGTTCAGTCTCCTTGCCACGAAAATTAGATAGGAGAAGATAGTCTCGTAGCGGAGGGATGTGAAGTAACGAGTGAATAACGACATTCATATGGTCATTTCTCTTGATGTTATTGAGGCCAATGAAGCCCGGTAGATATGGCTTTTGTGATAGGTCGTAGGAGCATTTCAGGTGATATGATGGCTTAGAAAGCTGACCCACGTACGCCACGGTAAATGTTGGGGAAAGGACAAAAGCAATGTCTTCCAAAGAGGGATCAGATACAAGATATCCGTCTGGTAAGACGTAGACCTGGAGTGTGAGTCTGAGTGCTTCATGGCGGGTAGTTTCTAAACAGAATGTCTCACCTTGGTAGTTTCGAGATTGATGAAGACATGGTGATCTTCATGAATTGAATGCGAGTACGCGTATGAGCTGCGACTGCGGCCTTGGAAATACTTCCCACAAACTAAACAGCCGTAGATGTTGATATTCGACAGCGATACGGAGCAGACCTTTTCAAAGTCGAAGTCTAGAGTGGCTCTGTTGACCTAGAACATTGAGGATGAGATAAGGATTAGCTTATGTTGATAGATGGGACGTACCGTGTCAAGATACAGGTCCGATGCTTGAGACGCGCCTGTGGATGCCTGAGGAGCCTCCAAGTCCTCAACTTCTTCGTAGTTGTCTTCGTCATCAGATTCTACTCGTGCACGTTTAGTCGGCCTTTCTTCATCCTTGCTTATTTCTATGTCATTTTCGTGTCGTGAATCTTGGGCCAACATCGCAGGCGCGTTGCACTTTCAGCACAATCCGTTAAAGCAGTTGGAGGACAATGTGGATTTGCCTTTTCTGGATGAATACGGGAGAAGCCATTTGTGAATATGGAGTTGGCGGCTTGTTGGTTTCTGTCTTCATTCTCAGACGGTGAAACTATCAAAAAAATGATGCTGCGAGCAAAATACAATCCAGCCTCGCTACAAAACATCTCTTTCCGCCAATGTCTCCAGGTCGTGTGCTTTTCTTCTTCCCAGAATCGTTCTTCTCCACACCAGCCCAACGCGCCTCTTGACCTCGATGCTTCGTTCCGCACTCTACTCAGAGACTCTGAAATAGCCATGGCCCACAAGTCTCGTGCTCATCATCCAATCGAGCAGAAAGTTTCGGTTCCTCGTCAACTCGAAATCTTCCCAGATGATTCTACTCTTGATACTGAACAACAGTCTTCTCGCTGGCCTGACGACGAGGTCGAGTCTAGAGAGTCAAGAAAGTCCCCCGCAGCTGTCTTTGGAAGTCGCCATATTGGCGCTGTCGTAATTCCTAAGCAGCTACAGAATTCTATTTCCCGCCTCATAGAAGGTTTGTTTAGTCGTCTTCGGGGATTTAAACATTCATGAGATGCCCTTGTTTAGACTCCGACAAATCCATGCTTCATGTAGATGCTAAAAGATTGTTTTCTGATAGTGACGGCGAGAATGAACCTCAGTGGGATTCGTCCTACGATGTCAGCTACAAATCTCGTAAACAGGCTTTTCGTCATTCAGAGCGAGATGGGACCGCTTTCGCGTCTGTTGCCCTTCCTGCCCATTACTCGGCCATCTATTCTGTGTTAGACCATGTAAAGCACCGGTTAGGTGCCGATTGGAAGATTCGGCGAGTTATTGATTGGGGTGCAGGCACCGGAAGCGGGTTATGGTCTGTAGCATTGAGTTTTCATTGTAGCCATTGACCCTGATAGTTGACCAGGGCTTCTGCTTATGTGTTTCTGAAACCAATACATGGAGAAGAGCCATCTATGGAAGATAGTATTCTCGATCAATCCTCGATTGAAAGTTATCTCGGTATAGATAAGCGAGAAGGACTCGTCACCATTGCGAAGCGTTTGCTCCAAAGTGATTAATCCAATTCAGAATGAACCCGTCACCGGCTGACGTTTATTAGACGTACGGCGTGGTGACATGATTGTTTCATGGCAAAAATCGTTTCACCCAGATGACAAAGTTGCGAGATCGAAAGATGTTCTAGCTCTCTCCGCCTTTTCATTATCTTCGATACCAGCACCACTCTCTAGAAAAACTGTCGTCAAAGAAATGTGGGAAAGTGGTGCTCATACAATTGTAATCTTGCCCCTCGTGTGTTTGGGGACATACTAACCGGTGATTCAGGTGATTATAGATCACAATTCACCACTTGGCTTTGAATGTGTTGCTGAAGCTAGACAGTACTTACTGGATATGGGAGCGAAAGAAGTCGAAGATCCTGCTACAGACAGTTGGAACGTTCGTGGATCTCATGTTGTAGCACCTGTAGGTTTCTACTGGCACACCGCTACCTTCGATACTAATATTTTTAGTAGTGCCCACACGATGGCGCGTGCCCTCTCTACCATACAGGCTCAAACCGATTGATCTGCGGTTTTGAGCAACGCCTTCAACGTCCTGCGTTCGTTCGAAAAACGAAACACTCGGGCGTTGGGCATGAGGATGTTGGGTATTCTTATATCGTAATACGACGGGGGATGAAGCCAACTTCGGTTCTAAATGTGAAAGTCGGACGTGTGGGTCCCATTGGAAAGGAAGAATTAGAAAAGGCTGGTGAACGACTGGTGCGGAAACAATTGCGGCTCGTAGCTGCCAACGAACTTGAGGACGTCGATGAAGCTGTGGAAAGTGTTGACGCGATCGAGCCGAGAGCCAAGGAGCCAGAAATTAATTCTGCGGAGGGACTGGAGGATTTACTGAGATCAGAGTCATACAGGTGGCCACGTTTAGTGTTCCCACCGTTGAAAAGAAGTGGGCACATTATCCTTGATTGTTGTACGCCTGAAGGTGAATTTCTACATTCTTCCATTAAACATCATCCTTGAATGCTATCAAATCCTTTGTAGGCAAGATCATGCGGCTTACGATTCCGAAGTCGCAAGGCAAACAGCCCTATTACGATGCTCGAAAATCAAACTGGGGCGATCTTTTTCCACACGAATCCAAGAACAAAGCCGTTGAGAGGAATCAACCGATGCGCGATAGCGCAATAGACATCGGAAAACGAGGGACTCGTGTCAACAAGAAACACTACAGCTATGAAAAACTTGGTGCAGATATCAAGGATCACAAAAAGAAAGAGAGAATGCAGAGATCACGAAGAGATGGTTTGAATGATTTAGATTGAAGGAATATGGCTCCGGAATTTGATCCTCTACGACAGCCAAAACTGCTACAGCGCTAATTGCTAGGTTATACTGATGAGTTAATTCTGTATTTGTAAATAGTCGCATGTCAACTGCTCTGCCCATTCATTAATCAGGATTAGACGTCGGCAATCTGGATGCCAGGACCCTGTCTCGAACTCAAGATTACACGCGTCAAGGCATTCGCTAGGTGCATGTATTTCAAACCGTAGCAAATTCACGAGGCAAAGATTACTCACTAGGCTTCACTTTGCCTTTCGCCTCAGCCTCGAGGTCTCGTTCATTGCCCGTGGCTTTCTTGACCACGCTCAAGAAATGGCGCACGTTCTTAGTGACGTCTTCAATTGGCCATGAAACCTGTTTCCCACAATGTTAACGACTGTCATGTATTTCGAAACAGGAGACGATCTGACATACTTTTGCAATTGCAGCACGAACTGTCCCAGCCTGATCACCTCTCCACTCGGTCGATCCCTGCAGGCGCCGTATGTAGCCGATAAAGTCGTCTGTTACCGTACCGCGGCGTTCCGACGGCATGAGACCTCGCGGTCCGAGTACACGCCCAAGCTTCGGAGTGATGGCACGAATAAGAGCAGGTGTACAGAGAATTGTAGTAGCTTGATGGCGACCGCTTATAATCTGTTGAGAATGTTAGATTATGGACTACGAACGGAACTTGGCCGAATACCCACACCATCAACTAATTCCAAACCTCCGACTACGTGTGCGCCAGCTCGTTTGGCCTCGTCCGCTTGACGTCCTTCTGCAAAGACCAAGATACGGTCCTCCGTCTTTGGTTTGGCTTCACGTGGCCAATTTATACGACCCTTGGGTATGGTTGTGCCTTTCGACATTGCGGTTTTGACCACCAGCTCCAAAGTAGAATTTGGAGAAGCAACCTCTACTGCCTACAAGATTTGTTGGTGAAATTCCTTACGATGATCCAGACATCAGAAGTCGCGTACTCGGAGTACAGCAATAGCATCTGCAAGAGGCATCTTTTCAGAGTCGTATATACTTTTGCGAGCTTTGAGGGCCTTCCTGCGAGCCTTTGCTGCCAGCTGTTTCTTAGTTGGCGTTGGAAGCTTCTTTTCTTTCCTAGCCATGAGTATGGCAGTTGTATTGAATAGCCGGACGAAGCCAACTTTCTGTAAGTAGTATATGAGCGTAGTGGAACAAGGACGCGTTGACGTGGACGCACACTTGGTTGATTAAGGGAGCGATGACATTGTCGACACAATAAACCAAGAGACATGGCAGGAACCCCAGACGGGCAAGTAAGAGTTGTGCACGAGTGTACGAAAACGGCTACTGGTGGTAGTTCCTAATTGGGGTTATTTGATTTTTGTTCCTCTCGTTGCAACTACTATGCCTTCCAAGTCCATCTTCCGTCAACCTGGGGCCAGGCATTTTCAATTGGTCCACCGTTCCCAACGGGATCCTCTGATACACGATCCGGAGGCTAGTAAACACGTTTTAAAAGAATTTCAACGAGACAATACCAAGGTTTGGTGTAATCCATGATCTTTTTTCTTTGCTCTAAAGGATCCTGAGCTTAGGGAAAATCACGAGCAGATCTTGAAAGTGCCATCCCTGCTTCAGAACTTGCTCATGATCTTAATCGTGCAAATATCGGCGAAGCAGCTGCGTACGGGATTTACTACGATGATACAGACTACGATTACATGAAACACTTGAAGCCCATCGGGGTTCAGGAGGATGGCTTCGAAAGCGTACTGATCGAGGCTCCTGCCCAAAAACATAAAGGAGGAGGTGCCAAGTCTAATTATCCAATCCAACTTGTTGAACTACCACCGGAGGCTCTTCCTTCGACGTCTGAACTGCCCAGAAGCTATGAGGCTCAGGAAGCAGTTCCATTTTCTATCTCTGGCTTCCAACCCGACATGGATCCCCACCTGAGACAGACGCTAATAGCTTTGGAAGACGATGCATTTGTAGATGATAACCTAGAGGATGATTTCTTCGGACAACTTGTCGCTGGGGGTCAGCGAGAAGAAGACGAAGATATCGAGTTTGAATTCCATGAATGGGGAGAGGGAGTAGACCACGTGGATCAAAAGACAGACGAATTTCATGAAGAGAGTAACTGGGGGGCTGCATTCAGCAAATTCAAAAACGCTCGTACTACAGAGTTGACTGATTGTGACTCTGGCCCGGATTCCAATTCGGAGGGTGGAGATACTATTGGTTCTATGCCACAATTCACTGTCATTGGCGGAAGAAAAAGGCGCAAGGGTTCTTCCGATGCTTCTGGCTATAGCATGAGTAGTTCTTCTATGTTCCGAAATGAAGGGTTGACTAGACTGGACGAACAATTCGACCGAGTGAATCATCTTTTTTTTTTTCAATAAGAGACTTGCTCAATATGTTTCCATAGATCGAACAAGAATATGCGTCTGAAGACGACGAAGATAATTATCACAGTCATTCAGGTTCCGATGAGACTCCGGAGTTGTTAGATGCCCGTAGCGACTTTACGGCCATAATGAATCAATTCATGGAGGAATATGAAATCGTAGGCGGCAAGATGAAACAGACACTGGCGGGCGACAACGCTATTGAGAAGCTTGACACCCTGAGAAGGGCCCTTGGTAAGGCTTCAATTTGCGAGCGAGGCGACAGCGATGAAGATGAAGATCCGGATATCCTCATGCCTTTGGAGGATAATAACGTGAAGGATAGATGGGACTGTGAAACAATCCTCAGTGAGCGCTCTTGCTGATGGCATGTCGTGGTCGCCTAACGTTGTCACAGCAACATATAGCAATATTGAAAACCACCCCAAGCTGATAAACGCCAGAGAGTCTGCATTTGGGCCTAAAATCCGACTAGATCCAAAGACAGGCTTGCCATCAGTTGACTCCAATAAACCACCGAAAGCTCGGCAAATGCGAAAGAGAGAATTTGTTCAAGAACCAGAAGCAGTGCCTCGTAAGTCTTGTGAACATTATCTACTCGTAGCATTGCTCATCTTTTCTTTTCCTTATTATCAGCACGGAAAACGGTAGCAAGATCGCGAGGTGAGTCAAACGACGATAAGAAGGCTCGTAAGGAGGCTGTGAGAGCTGAACGGCAGGCGAGAAGAGCTGAAAAGAAGGTAACTAAGGCAAAGTTTGCAGCGGAGACACATAGTCAAATAAAAAGTCTTACCAATAAAGAAAAGACTAGGATGAAGAAATTGTAACCTAGCTGTAGTTGTAATGCATAGCGGATGGACGTTGCGTAAAAACCAAGGCTCAAGTCCAAATGCAGTTACCCACGCAACTTATCTCTTGCGCTTCAGTCTAATAATATGAGTGACACTGCAACTCTTCGAAAACAACTCAAAATCCGGTCTGGTGTAGTGAAACGGTCGGTTTATTCTTCACGATGTTGACAAAGACTCTACTATCGATAATCCAGTTTAAACAAAGAACAGGGTCTCTACACCAAAGAATCTGAAGATCAAAAGGTCAAGCTCGACAGGCTCATTGCTGATAAGGCAGAGGATTGGGACATCAACAACACCGTATGTTCTAACACACGCTTGGTCCGGAATAATATGATTGACATGCCTTCGATAGAGGAGGATATTGGAAGAATCCAAGAGAATGATTGACGACTCTACTGAGCGACTAGGGAAAGCCGTTCAAGACTTGAGAGCACTGATTGTACGTCCATTTCTAAGCTTGGCCTGTCGTCCAGCTATCCGTGACGTATTACGATACCGGCCTAGGTGAGAGCGAGACAAGACCCAATCTTGAGTGGAGATGAGGATTTGCTGAAAGCAGAGGAAGAGATGCAGGTTGCGACCTTGTGAAACGTACCCCCAAGTGAATCAATAGACGACTAGTGCAAAATTAGCGAGCATTGCTCTTACAGACTACGTGTTTTTCAATTGACTGGACCGCCAGTCGTGCCGGTTGTAGCTCTGAGTTTTGTTAAAGCGTCAAGAATGGTGTTCCATGCGTCTCTTTCGACTCTTTCCTCCTGGAGGCCGAAATTCTGTTTGGTTTCTTCGTTGGGAAGCCCGGCGCCAAGAGGTTGGGGCACAAACCCCGGAGGAGGGGCGTCAATGGCAGAAGGAGCGATACGGGATTGTCGGATATGGGCGAGAGATGACCTCACGCTTGCTTGAATTGCCTTTTGAATACGGTGCTTGGGCAATTGAATCGGAACAAGACGGCAATAAGGCGCTTACATCGAGGCGTTCAAAGTATTCGCTGACTTCGAGGACGAATTGTTCTGATCTTTCAGCGCCCGGAGGGAGGGAGGAATCTGGACTGTCTGTTTGAGGGAGGGTCAATAGAGAGATGGATGAAGCGGCCAGGGACAGTAAACGACTAATGTCCTAGTGTATGTTTGAAGACTCAGCGCCGGCCTGTTCAGATGGATACAACGCGGTGCGTACCTTTTCCACTTGACAAAGGGCGTATATCTGCCTCGCCGTCCTGCTTGATAGCCATATGGGATCCACCTCTTCGACGGTGTCGGTGACCTCATTTCGTTGTGAGTTTTCGTTCATCATGATGGTCGAGCTCAAAGAACGAGTGGCGCTCAAGTTCCCGAATGTTGATCCTTCCATGCTCGGCCTCTTCCTACTACGCCTCTGCGGACCGTACCAGGTGTAAAGTTGTTCCTTTCGGGCTTTGCACTTCCCGTGCTTTATTCCTCAACGGCAGCGGTAGAAGACCCGAATGTCGAGACCCGGTCGTTGCGGCAATAAATCGCACAATCCGTCCCTGCTCGTCGAGGCACCCTTTTTCTTTCGGGTAGAACGTTCTTGTATCTATTGGGCCGTTCATCATGGTTTCATCTATCAAACAAAATTCACAATTACATGCCCAACTGGCCGCAATATACCCTGCCGCACCACGGCGGGATGATCTCAATTACGTTCCAGCAACAATCCATCAATCATCCTGCCTCATGTAAGTGGTTCTGATAAGTGATCTCATTATCACGTCTCGCTTGTCAGCCCCGTTTTATGCCCGTCCATTCTGTTTGAAACAGCTTGTTGGTCTGTTGTGGCTTGAACCCTGTGCGCCCTTTAAATATGTTAAAGCATGCATCTTGAAAAGTTGGGTGTTCCCGAAGGATTTTTTCGTTTCTTGCCAAACCCTTCCACTCTCCTCATTGAAGATGCGCTTCGCTGTTCCTCTTGCTATTCTTCTTGCTGGGGCTCAGGCTTTGACCCAACCTGTTTCCAAACGTCAAACTCTGGACGTTTGCGCCTATGTGCATGCGGACTTGGAAGTCACTAATCCATTGACCGGTCGACCTCTCGTTCTGGGCCTATTAGGTTTGTTTCTGTCTTTCCTTTCTCCATTATCTAATACGTGCATGTAGATGTTTGTCTCTGTATTTCTGGCATCCCAACTTTCATACAGACCAATCCTCTCACGATCCTTGCTACGACAATTGTTGGTGCACAGAAGGTTCAAGCAGCTGTGACAGCTCTCGTAAGTCTATCTTGTCCACTTTCTTTCATTTTCTAAACCTATCATCAGGTTACCACTGCTCCCAACAGCGAACATTGTACTTATCCTGACCATTGTACCCCGTTCTGTTCTGCGGATTATCCGTGTGGGTTCACTTGCCATGACGGATTCACGCCATCGCCTTCCTATCACCCTACGGAATGTATCTGCGCGTATCCCAAACACATTTGTAACGGAATCTGCACTAGTTCGCCGTGCTCTACCTATGCCCCTCGAAAGCGAGAGAACGAATGGCAAAAGCGCGTGGTCTGTGACGCGGGGCTCACCCCCTGCGGACTCTACAGTGGATTAACTAGAGGATCGAGAGACGCATACGAATGTATCGATACCACAGCAGACCTTGAGAGCTGTACGTCGAAATTCTCACACTACTTGATGAACAATTACCTAACAATGGTTTCCAGGTGGCGGATGTTCCGTCCCTCTTCACGAAGGCTCCCCTCTTGGTGTTGATTGTGCCTCTCTCCCCGGAGTTGCAGACGTCTCCTGCAGGGCGGGATCTTGCCTGATTCACCGCTGCATGCCAGGATATCAAATTGCGCATGATCGCTCCTTGTGTATCGATGTCGAGGTTCTTGAGAAGATCTTGCTGGAATCAGAATATCATCTGGGCCACAATCCCTTCCGTGGCGCGAATTATAAATCCCCTGATGTAGACGATGACTTTTAGACATGGACTTTTTTCCCCTTGATTGTGACCCATAGACATTTTTCTAGGCTTAGGAACTAACTTCACCCTTCTTGTCCAACAGCCTCTATTACCTACTTATGGAAAATGATAACAGTTGTGTACTTGATACTGTCAATTGGACTATATTGTGTTATTGATTCACTCATACGAAGATTACCAGCTCCAACCGTAAGTTTTAGCGACAGATCCCAAAATCACTGCCTTGCACGTTATACTCGTCTGAATTACTCCTTCCATGTTGTCTATGATGACCATGTTTGTGTTCTTCAGAGTGTGTCCCTGCGATGTTTTCTCTGTGGCTATGTTCACGTCCATCATACTCACTGCTTTCCTTACGGGCATATTGGAAATAAGGTTCAAACCCACCGCAATATCGTCGAAATTCGCATATAGGAGCAAGGCTGATAAGAAGGTGCGCATGAACTGGTTTCCCTTGACGGCCGCCACCACTTACATATGTCATACCCCTAACTCATAAGCACGGTGAGGGCCTATGCGAGCTAGCCCCACCCCGGCGACAAAATATGCCCACTGTTGTAATGGCTAGTCTCGTATGAGAGCTAGTTTCCTTCTTGCAGCCATTGTATCCTGTGGGCTGTCCATACCCGTAACTTTCAGATGACGGCCACCGTAGGAGTCCTCGCGATAAAGCCCCCACGCTCTTTCTTAGACATGGTCTGGATTCTCGATGGGCGCTGCTGATGTAGCGCGTATTCAGCTTGGCAGGGGGTCGTCAGTTCACGATCACCTCTTAACCAATATGATATCTGCGTAAAGGTGAATTCATTGCCTGCCGTAACTACTATCACCGCAATCACCGCCAGACAAATACCACTTGTAGCCAAAATTTCACGCTGACATGAAACCTACAGACCACGAACGAGCAAGGAAACCGCAAACCTTCATCGAGACTTGATCATCCTGTTCGACAAGCTGATTCTATACCATTATTTGTAAGATGGGGAATAAACCGCGACTCAGATGATCAACTTTACAATGGCTCTCCTGCTTTCGGCAGCTACCATAGCTTGTACCTCCATATCCCGTGTCCGAAGGTTTCTTGTCGTATCTGATAATGGGTAACGGAACATATCTAATGATTTTGGCTGGAAAAAAGCACGACCTCCTCGTACCTTGGCATAGCCCGCAAAGATGAAGGGCTTATTTCGTCTTCCGGATGTCCCAGAGGTTGTTCCCTCTGGAAAAGCGCTGTCTTAATCCAAAGGATTAAACGCGACGCCTTGCCATGCTCGTCGGAGCGAGAAGAGATCTTGCATCAATGATTTTGTGCGTATTTTCCTTTAAGATCCGGGCCAAAATATCTGAGCACCACAGCTCTTCAGTCGAGCATAGGGCATCATCACCGTCAGGAGCTCGAGGTCCTCGACTTTCGAAATGAAGTCGTGTGAAAGATTTCCGTAGCAACGTTAACTAGCATGCAAGATTTCTACAAGGTGTTGAAAGACAGCCAACGGCAGTACAATTGTGACGACTTTGTTGCAAAGATCGGAGACTCTCAGCGATATAGCTAAGCAACATCTTGCTGGTGTGCAAGTCATGCCTCGGTCTACTTGTACGCCAGTTCGCCTCTACGAAATCCCAACCATCGAAATCAAGTACCTGCAAAACATTGCCGGAGAAGGAATCGAAAAGACGGGTTCATCGTGATCAAGAATACCAGGTTCAATATGTCCACCCATCTATCAGAGAGCCTAGAGTGGTGTTAATAGACCAATATAATCGTTTAATAATCAGAGGTCTGCTGATAAACCCTTTACTGTACTTTCGAGCAACCTGGAAGACAGGTACTTGCAATGTCACTGGATTCCCAGTGCCACTTTATGACGGAGCTCGCTGTTGGGTGGGGTGGATTTTCGATTGGAGAGAAAACAAACCGAGGCTGATCAATGATTATTCAAGTATGCCATTTGTCTCTGCTGTGTTGCGTGAATCTGCACTCAAAACACATCAAGGACCAATCTTATCCACTGCAACATCAAGGATCCCTTCATTTACTACAATGGCAAATAATTGATAGGGTACATATCAACGTCGGCTTACTGTAATATAGGAGCTCAACGGCGGACCAGACACAAGTCAGGACTGTAGCTAAACACTTTACTGCAGAAGGTTGGAAAAACGGACAAGTACATACTTTGTTACAGAATCTGTTGTGCTTGCGTCTCTGGGCCCTGTCAGGGTACAAAAATACATGGTGTACAAAGGAAGAAAAATTACCCTTCAGCGATGGTCCACCGACCACTTCAAGTGCTTCAGCCATTGACGATCACAAGGCCAATGAGATATATTCTCCTCGACATCAAATGGCAGAGTGTACAGATCCAATGGAGAAGGAAGCCCGTCGTCTATGACCAAAATTCGCAGCATTCTGGGACGTGGAGCAAGAACTCGCTCGATTACACGATAGCCGTCGTGAAACCTTGAGTCGAACATCTCGTGAACTTCGGAAACCGTCGCGCAGTGGGCTCCTCTGACAGATCGATCAAACCTGGACTTGTCGATAGTTGTCCTCATAGACACCAAGTCAACGACATCGAGGTAGACTAAGAACACATGGGTTTCTACACCTCTGTCAATGAACGTCTTTTATGCAGGTTTCGGTGGGGTCTTACCTGTTCTATCTCGATCTTTCATAATCTCCAGGGCACTGATTGCCGCAGAGGCGATACACTGTGAGTACTTGTTGCACCATTTCTCAAATGTCCTTTGTCTCTCGGCGATCCAGCCTCCTAGCGCCTCCCGAGTGCGCTGAATTTCAACATTAGCACTACAATATTGTTTATGCTGCTTCCAGTGTGCCTTCTGACATTCCCGTGACTGTTTCATTGCAACATCAGCTTTTAATATGCGTTATGAGTCGAGGCAGAAACGTACACAATAACGTATGAGCATGCATGATTTACAACGTCGGAGAGATCCCGTTTCAGGTAGGCACTTGTCACATAGTGAACCATCGTGGTGTCTTTTACGTAGATGCCTCAAGCAATTTTCGCAAAGCTCGCCGTCCCTAGGTGCCATGTAGTATTACAAGGAGTTTTACAAAGAGCTGGCACAATGATTCGGAATGCAATTTTGGTTGGTCTCCCGCGAACAATCTTTGTTTGTCCATATTTAGCTTTTAAAACCCAGCCCCACACAACCTTCACGATGTACTCCACAGTTCTTCAAAGTCCGGCAGTGACTGGGGCCGTCTGGACTTGTCGCATTCAACAACGACGTCCAGGGGTAGGACCAAACCCACAACCAGCAGATGTCGATGGATCCTCATGCAGCTGACTTGACGAATGATATGAACTTTTGCGCTCAGATGAAACTATCCAGTTCCGATGGAAAAAATCTCCGGTGGTCGACCCTGTCGGGTTGTGTTCCTCGAGCGAAGATCGTCATGACACATGAATGAATATCACACTCACTATCCGTGGAGTATAGCGTCGTACGCAAACCGATGTTTGTATCGCGGATGGTATCCCATCGTTCAGAAGGACAAACGGTAACAAGGTGCGGAAGGATCTAGAGCCACGGCTTTTCACAGAAGCAATTGCTGCTTTGCAAATCATCAACTCCGGGGGCACGCATATCCTCGGTTCGGATACCATCAAGGCGCCAGGCAATACCTTTGAAGGTTCCTCGCCAACGTTCTACAAGGTGCATATCACCACGGAGCATGCACAAGCCGTCGCGCCGGCCCGCTATCCCGTCATCTAATTGCACAAAGTCGCTTCAAAGAATTGGAACCGGTTAACCATGGCCTCCGGCCGCTTAATATCTTCCTTCATCCGCGATGGACGTGTAGCTAAGCGCAGGGACGACGTGGATAGGCATGTTTGGATGGTCGAATTTGATACCAGGTCGAACGAGTCGTGTTCAAATTTTTGCTGTACTATATACAGCATTGGCCTTCGAATCGAAACTTTGCTCGTCTATCGTTGACTCCTTTACCTCGTTTAATTCACCTGCATTTCACAATGATTTCATTAATATCACAGCCGACCTTGAGAACTGTACGTCGAAAGGTTCTATCATTTTTTAATGATGGCGATACATGATGGATTCTATCGAATCGATGCTCCACTGTGGGAATTGATTGCACATTCCTCCATAGAGTTGCCGACGCCTTTTGCAAGGTGGGATCCTGTCATATCAGGAGTGTGAAAGTCTTGGGGATCAGGATAACAACCGACTCCTCACCATACTCTACCCGCCGACTCTGCCGACGAACCCCCACATGTAGACAATGGCTTGACTCTCTGAACTTTCGTTTTATTGATTGTAACCCAGGCTGTAGACATCCACTTCTATACTATGGAACCAGATTTATTTTTTCTTGTTCAAACAGCTCCCGCTGTGCGGTACATACTATCTATCCATCGGACTTAGTAACAGCTTGGTTGTTTACTCATACAAATACATCGGCTTCGCTCCATGTTCGTTCAGTAGCGGCTCTCGTAGTCATTGCTGTATTCCCTTCGGCGTCCAGATCCATATGTACCTCCCTCATCGTCATTCAGACTTAATCGTTCGGCTCCAAATGTCTCCTCGTTATAACCATCTGAATCCCTCCTTCTGTGTCTGCGTTCTCCGGAGTGGTCCCTATGATGACTGTGATGTTTTTCCTTGTGGCCGTGGCCTTGTTCGCGTTCTCTAGAGACTCTATACTCGCTGCTTTCCTGGCCGGTGTGCTGGGAGGAAGAATCCATTCCCCCACCGTATTGTCGGGATCCATAGCCGGTAGGCTGATAAGAAGGTGCATATGAGCTGGTTTCCTCTCGACGGCCGTCACCACTGACGTGTCCCCCCGACTCATAAGCACTGGACTGATAGGAAGGCCTATACGAACTCGTCTCATCTCGGCTTTCATATTGCCCACTGGTTTCATAGCTAGATTCATAGGATGGCGCATAAGAGCTGGTTTTCGGCTTATAGCCACCGCCGTATTCCTTGGGTTGTCCACCCTCATAACCACCAGGCTGATATGATCGTGCATATGGGCTCGTCTGCTCTGGACGATAGCCACCGTACATGCCCTCATCGCGGTAGGATATCTGGTCTCGTTCTGGGACATAACTGGCATCTCGACGAGGGCGATCGGCAACGTGCGCGTATCCAGCTTCTGCAGGAAGTTGGGTCGTGTTCTACGATCACTTTAGAAGCAATATGGTACCTACCCTCCTGATGTTTTTTTCGTCTGTCGTAGCCACTATCACCGCGATTACCGCCGGAGAGAGTTTCGTCACTTGTCCTAAAGGCGGCACCAGTACGGTCACCACTGTAGCCGAAGTCTATCGTGACATGAGATTAGATTGGCGGATTGAATGGAGGACAAACTGCGGACCGTCATTGTGACCCGATGTTCCTGTTCCATATACTGGATCTATACAATCACCAGTGTATCATTCAGACGATGGGGTATAAACTGCAATCATAGTACTTACCCTCATAACGACTTTCTTGCTTTCGATAGCCGCCGCCGTAGGGTTGGCTTGTATCTCCGTATGTATCCGAAGTTCTACTGCCGAACGCTGACAATATGGTGACATGAGATATCAAATTATGTTAACATCATCCAGAACCACATACCTTGACCTCCATATCCCCCCCTTCCTCCGTAGCTGCTATCTACGCCACTATTGTCGTATTCTACCATGAGATTAAATCAAGGCTTATCTGATAATATAAGTTATTGCCGTACCTTGCTGTCGACTCCCTTGGCTATTATAACCTCCTCCATACCCACCGCTTGGTGTTTGGCTATAGCTCCGCGAAGCTGAATTGCTTGTTTCGTCTTCGGATCCACCGCGTTTGTTCCTTCCCGCACGAACGCCTTCCTACAAATATTGGAAAATGTGAGAATAAGTACCGAAATCAAATTATCTGCATCGATAATTACCTTTGTCAACGCTTGGATTATGTCTTGTGCCTCAGAATCGCCAAGACTACTGATCCATTGGCGAATAGTATCAAACATAGCATTTTGGACCTGAGACCGACCAGAAGCATAGTAAGGGTGATGAAATGCTTCGAGGATCTAGACACAGTGGTGTGTGTAATTGAGAACGATGGCCTTTGTTTGGAAAGATTAAGGGCATTCTTTACCTGGTCGATGACTCTATTTGGATCTTCGTTATCAGACCAAGCCTGAAAACAATTATTGGCGAAAAAAGAGAAATCATGGAGTACACACCTGGACAATGAGATTGACGGCATTTGTGATGACAACTTGTGCTATCTTCCCAGCAGGTTCGTTTAATATGATTTGGAAATGGTCCTATCAAAAGCATGAATAAACAGAATACCACTGGGTGAACGTTGAAGTGTACTTTCGACAAAAGACTATGTGTCGGGTCCGACGCGTTTGGATTGTCAAAAACCTGGCAATTACATCATTCAGACCATACACAATCTTGTTGTATGTGAATTACTAACCTCGTACTGATCCTCCGAATCAATGACTTCTTTTGATCCCTCACCCAGGACAGTCGTGACTTGAGTCAAAAGAGGCTGTGGATGATCAGCTATTAAATCGACGATATAAAATTTACAAACTTACTGCCACGTATGGAGCGATTATGGTGTACACGTATGCGTTTAGTGCGTTCGATAAAGTGTCCATGAGGTCGACCAGCCCTGGGATCATCTGCATCTTCTCAGTAATATCCCTAACGATACCATCCCGCCATTTAAGTACAGTGAATAACTGTTGCTGAACACTGGGTGGCATGACATTGTCAGGGTTGAAATGATATGCTTTGGACTTCGCTCGGAAATCTTCAGCTTGGTCGATTTGTGCGCCGTCATCATTATCCCCCCCAATACTTCTGAATTTTGTCAGAATGCCTTTCAACGCATCCATGGAAGAATCATCACTGGAGACCTATTTACTAATTGAGCTACTTGACAACTCTTCAAGATAAAACACATACATTCTTCATCTTTTCCGAAAGATCAGTGACGCTGGATTGACTGATATGGCTGCGACAAAGGGTCAAAATTCCATTCGTCGAAGTATAGAAGAGTCCTTTACTCTGTGGCTTCACCCATTAATGAATGAAGGAAATCCGCTCCTCCAAAGGTTCCGGTTACGATTGGAGGACATCTTCCGCCAGGAGAGTTAACGAAGACTACGACGAAGGTGGGTTTGTATACGCGTGGGATTGAGTGAAATTCTACCGACCATTGTCTCCTACGTGACAAAATACATCATGATACCCAAGTTTGCGCAGCGCAACTTCACACCAATTACTATGCGCAGTGAAGTCTTCCAGGGTGTGAAGACCTACGGAACCGTTAATTTTACAAGGACAGATATTAATAATGCTCTGTCACCTTGTCCCAGAAGCCGGAATGCTTCCCAAAGATCATTTCCTTCCTTCCCACCGGATCTCCTACCATATCCGATGCAGGCATGAAAGGTGCGTCGGATAAATGCAGTAGAAGTATCCCATCCTCTACCTTCAGTGGCCATGTAGTTCTAGTATCAATCACCTCACTATATAATTTCGTGGAGAGAAACAGTACGATACCTTCATTCCAGTTCTTTCATCGATCTCTAGTTCACGGGGATCTACTGGTGGACGTAACTACAACAAGCAGTCGATGTCAGCCTCCAGCCTTGAGAAAAGAGAAAAAAAAAGAGAATTCTAACTTTCGAATGAAATTGACGAGCATCGCCTTCTTTTTGGGCATAACCCCTGTAATAAAAGTATGGATCACACGCCAAACGACGAAAAGGAGCTACAAGGAGCTATACGCACTTCGGATTGTCGATGTGTTCAACAGGCAAGTATACACCCAAACGGTCAGCAGTTACCTGGAACTCTTCCGTCTAGAACCGTTGTGTCAGAAGCGAGACTCAGATGTGCGATAAGACGAATAACAGCTCACAGCGAATCCGAATGTCTATGGGAGATTTACGAGTCAGCGATATAGGCTTGATCATACAAGAAAAAGAAATTACCAAGAAACCAAGGATCGAAACGATCAATATAAGCGTGTCGGCACTGAGTTTAGAGAGGCCAGCGATATCCATAGCCTAGCATTGATAGAACATTTGTCAACAGTAGCCCCGCAAGATCGACGGTAGTATCTTACTTGGGAATAATCTCTCAACCAATTACCCTGAGGTCAAAACCTATCAGCAAGGCGCATTCAGTGATCACAGACCAGGGGAGCACTCACGAAGTATACGCGCTTCACATCTTCTCTGTTGAACTTTGCACCACCAGTCGCTGTGCCGAGAATCGAAGAAGCGAAGCCAAGAAGGCCTCCGCCAGCATGTACAGCAGTGCCGGTAGATTTGACAAGCTCGAGCAAGGTGTTTTCTATGTCCCCATGACGGAACGCTTTGCCTATAGTACGTGAGAGTAGCGTCGACTTGGATCAGAATAGATGAACTCAGGGGGAGTATTAAACATTACCATGCAGATAAGAGAAATCAGGGATATCTCCAGCACCGAAAGCATGAGCTTCAGGCAAGATAATTAGAACAAGAGTGAGTGTCAGGAGAACGGAGATGAGGGAGGGCATTCCTGCAGTGATGGGTACGACGATGGATTAAACCAAATGGACGAATTTTTCCGGCATCTTTGCACCGCTGCCAAGACTTTCTTTCCACGGCGACACTAATCCCACGCATATAACCCAGCCTGACCGTAAAGTCTGAGGATCTCAATCCTTGACTGTAAGTTCATTTCACCGAACTTGATGCATATAGTAAGAGGTAAACATGCTCCAG
>QGOD01000078.1:49935-83974 GCA_003313065.1 Sarcodon sp. MG97 | reverse complement strand
AAGAATGAATGATTACGAAGATAGAACGGAAGTCCGAACGGGATCCTGAGGAGTTGGATCGGGATATGACAGTTTTGCAATACTTTGCAGCTGTTTCAATGAGATAAAAGTGGTATTTAGCACATTTCAGAGGATAGACATGACAGAGGGCATATCATTGTATTCAAGAGACACTAAGCCCCTGGATGCTAATACAGTATCTTCAAATAAAACATGAGGAGTGGAGAGTATGCAATATGCCATAGGAGGTTGAAATGGGTCTGAATTTGGAGAACACACTTTTTTGTATAGTCACTATCCTTTCCATACTTTGATTGATAACATTTTCCAAGAGTTCTGCTATATTTGCAGAGGATAGCAACAAGAACTTTGTAAAAAAAAAATGCAGATTTCTGTAGTGTACACAATTCCCAGTTTGTTAAATCTACTAAAGAGGGGGATTCTACTTGAGTGTCACGAAAATGACACCCTTATACATGCGTGACATTTGCACTGGTCCTCGGACTCGCGAAGTAGATTCCTAAGTCTTAGGATAGGAATTGATTCAGCTCATTTTTTTCATATGATTAACTTGATCTTGATATGTTTACAAGAGGCCATCTTAAATGATGTCGCCAGTCCCCATGCTTACCAGCGACCCCAGGTCTTCCCATACACCAAATTTGAATGGCCATCCTACTTATGCCCTCATTCTCACGACCACCAATCCACTTTACAAAGGCATCACTTGTTATTGTTCCGCAACTTTTTGTCTAGGTTTTGAGCTATTACTCGTTTGTAAGATTCAAAGCTATCCCTGAATTGATACGTGCAAGGAGGGTATATCACATCCATTCTCGTTCTAGGGGCTCATCAGATGCTCATTCAGTTGGCAGGACGGTGAAGCCCACAGATAACCGATATCAACCCTTATTCGCGCCACTATCAGTCAATGAGGAAATTACTGTCTCACAGGCTTCCGTCGAACATATCCACAGGGATTGGAATCTTGACTCGGTACCGAAACGCTTTTGTTCTAGATTGCATCCCTGAAGTGGTCCGATACGGCCGCTATGACCCAACACAAGAATTCGTGATCAACTTTAATGCAATCTGTCCATTGCTTGTCGTGCCCGCATCAAATACTTCGTTTTAGGCACTCAGTTGAGCAGTAAGCGGTAAGCTTTTGCCTCCGTACCAGTTACGGCTACAGATGTGAATCCAGTTACCATATCAGACGGGCCTGCACTCCTGCTTGATTTTGACTCGAAGAAAGGAACAGTAGGAAGGAATTGTCGTATTATCGTTGCGAACAGGCTGATCAACAGAAAGAACTTAATTCTATTGGAGAAGCACTACCGCCACTCGAAAGCGGTACAAGCAGATCGCTTCCAAGCATCGTCCAGACAAGGATTACTCGCGCATGTAGCAAGCCAAAGTGAGTTATGTATCATCAAAAATCCGGCGTTTCGAGCCGAGCAATCTCAAACCTGTGAAGAATACATTCCCAAAGCTTTTCCTCTTCGTTCTGTGGTAGTAACATTTTTCAAAGATCCGCGTCTGTTAAGCAAGGGAATTTTACTTGAGGAGTGCTCGGTAACCGTGCGAAGGTAATTGCGCTGCCTGCGAAATGCGAACCATCATGAGATGGCGATGGCGTCGAAGCCGGAATTTCACAGGAACAAAAGATCCAAACCAGAGTACAAGAATTTTTGGTTGAAATTCATAATGCGCCGCGAAGGCCGAGGTCATGTGGTACGTCGAAGTACGGACACCTAGAGTTTATACAGATGACAATTGACTTTTTTTGTACCTGATTGTTCTCTGCTAAAGCAAGCGCAGCGGGCGGTATACTGTCATCCAGTGAATGCGGCTGGAACGTCAAATTTTCACCTGAGCGGCTATATCGATGTCGAGCGCAAGGGTCATCGAGCTGTAGCAGTTATCAAGGCTGTTAGGCATGAAGTGAGCGCGGATATCATGGGAAACGCGACTATTACACACCTTGGAGCAAAATTACTTGACGACGATGATGATTGTGCACAAGTCAAATGACAAGTCCAGCAGTGGGTATCAGGAAGCAGGCACGGGTCGTTTGAGGTGCCGGAAGTACATCCGAACTGCAAGAGGGTTCATTTCACCCGCCCTCTCCGAGAGCCGCCAAAACGATTTTTGCGTCTGCAAACACTATTGTAGCTCCCGAGGTCAGAGATGGATCCGATACTAGAACGGCGGGCAGCCCAAGCACTAGCATGGTGTGTGATATTTGGAGATTTTTCTGTGGAAAAGTCGAGTGTACTATGGCTATGGTAGAATTTCGAGAGATGGTCGCGCATTCCGGATTCAGCATACTTATGTAAAGGTGGGGACGCCGACAGCCTGAGGTGGATGATCTGCTTTACCCCGCCTGTTCCTAGATCACATGCATCAGTCTGGAGATGGCGGCCGCGGTCCGCTTGACGGCCCGATGTCTTCTCCATATCGTCCATGTAATAACGCCTGGGGCTTCCGGGGCTTCTATAAAACTGGCCCCACCCCGCTTTTCTGGCCTCTAAATCGTTTCTACGATGGCGATTCAAGGAACAACTGGTTCGTCCCTCGCCAGTATCAAAATTTATCTCAGCAATGGCTTACTTTGCTCGAAGGCAATCAATTAAGCACTGGCCGGTGGGCTTTCGCCTTTGCTTTGGTCACGACCTTGTTCTTCACTTGTGAGTCTAGCACTCTCTTCAAGTGATCGTTCGTATTGAAGCGGTTTTTACAGGGGGTTTTGCTTACGGTGTGCGTTTCTTTCAAACCACGGTCAGATCTGCATCGATCAACATGCTTTATAGCTCCTTGACGTCCTCAATGCCCACTTTCAAACAATTTTTGGCGTTTCGAAGCTCCAGAGCACTCTGCTTCAAGTGGCCTATTTCGTACGTTTTTTATATCTGCTCTCCGTTTCGCAAGCTAAAATAAAATAAAAATAAAATCAGGGCGCATATTTGGTCTTTGCGCCGTTCGGTGCTATGTTCGTGAGTGCATGGCGCGTTTTGCTGCATCAACATTTGTAAACCGGTTTTCTCCGCTAGATGAGGCGATTTGGATACAAGAAGGGCATTCATCTGGGTTTAACCCTCTACTCTTTAGGTAATTCAGACATATCATATGAAAAGGTTCCGAACTTCTCGTCTGATGCGATTTGCCCGTAGGCGCCATTTTTTTCTGGCCTTCTGCGGTATACAGAAAATATGGAGGCTTTGTGGGATGCACGTTCTTCATCGGTGAATACTCTACTCTTGATTTGTGCTATACGTTGGCTAGCGATCTAAGTCTTCCGCCTCGGTAGGGTGTGGACTCTCTTGTCTCGAAGTGGCAGCCAATTCGTACATCTCAGTGCTTGGTAGCCCACAATACGCAGCTTCACGTTTGAATTTTAGTCAAGGCTTCCAGGGTGTCGCTTCTTTTGCGGGTCCTATGATCGCTTCGCGATACTTCTTCCAAGGGAAGAATGCAACTTCGCTTACGAATGTCCAATGGTGTGTTCCATAATTCGTGTCATATCATCAGAGTCGCCGTGGATGCTAACAGTATCAAGGGTCTATCTAGCCGTTGCCGCACTTGGCTTAGCCCTCAATATCTTGTTCTAGTATGTTTTTTTTTTGGTGAGATTGATGTGCTGTCAAACATTACTAATGAAATCGACGTACCAAGCTTCTGCGATCTTCCCGAAATCACCGAAGACGCTTTGACCGAAGAGATGATGGACGCTGGTCTCAGTGAGCCTGGGCCCTTCTACAGACAATGGAAATGTATCTTTGGCTTTGTCGCACAAACGTGTTATGTGTGAGTGTCGTGGTCTTTGTTCGCCATTGCCGCCGCGTCCCCGCTAAATAACAATATCTGCGACACAGTGGTGCACAAGTTGGTGTTGCTTCTTTCGTGGTGAACTTCATCAGTGAACAAGGGCTTGGCATTTCCAAATCGAAAGCCAGCCTCATGTTCTCTACGTGTCAAATCACGTTTACTGTAGGACGGTAGGTTTTGATGTTTGTGTCTGTGGACATGATGCATACTTATACTCCGGATATAGGTTCGTCAGCGTCATCATCCTACGATGGGTGGACCCTGCGTTGGTGCTATCGTTTTATGGTCTTTGTTGTTCCTTCTTCGCCCTAGGAGTCTCTCAGGGCAAAGGCGTGTCGGGAATTGTCTGTTTGTACTTTCTATTCTTCTTCGAATCCATTTGCTACCCGGTATGTACATGTATACGAGCTCTGTCAAACAGTCTCTTAGTTAACATGGTTCGTTCACTCTGTAGTGTATCTTTACTTTGGCTACGAAAAATCTGGGCGTGCACACCAAGAGAGGCTCTGGCTTGATTGTCATGGTGAGCAGCCTTATATATCCGTCATATTCTACGCGTTTCTTACTTGGGATGGTCTGCGCTTGCCAGGGCGTCGGAGGCGGAGCGTGGTATCCGAGTGCGCAAGGTGCTATTGCCAATCATAACACACGCCATTCGTACCTTGTTCCAATGTCAGGCTATTTAGCCATGACTGTCTACGCCATGTCAGTGATGTTCACGCCTCTCGCATTCTGCTGAGTCTGACTTCTTCGCATAGTGGTCTTTGCGTAGACCAAGCTAGGAACGGCGGATTCAGATTCCGCAACATTGATGACCTTGATTTGGCACGTGCCCAGCAGGCAATCAAGGACCGTAATTCCTCGACGGAAAAAGTCGCCTGAGAACAAGAGCATAATGTCTTTCTCAATATAGGCAGACATCTCTCATGATGACGGTCTTTGAAAGGAGATCAAAGACCTTGTATTATTTCTGTAATGATAGATCTTGCGGTCCTCAGAATTACACGATAGATTCCCGGACCAGAGTGCGGCGTTATCAAGTCTTAAAGCGAGTTCATTTTCCCTGTCTGTTTTATATGCCATCCAAAGTTAAAGAGGGGGAGATTGGACCCGAACCATACCAAATGAGATGCCGAAATTGGAATTGATAAGGGGATTTGCCTATCGCTGATACTTTGATTGAACACTTTACGAGATATGTTGACCTGTACCTCGCTTCAGTGACAAGAAAAAACTAGGTTCACGACACAGGGCCAGGGGACGATAGGCAACTTCGATAATTATCCAATTTCGTCACAAAAAGGCGGGAGGGGTTAAACTACAGAAGCCCGCGAACCAGCCATACGATCCGCTACCTGGAAAAACAACGATATAAGTGAATGAATCATAACCGCACACATATACACCTAAAAAGAAGGCAAGGACAGGACAGACCATAATAGCACACTCACATCTCGGATATAAGGCAGGGTGAGGATACGTCCTATGAAGGGTAACTGTCGTAAGAAGGTCAAGATTACGGGGAAGAAGTCCCTAAACACGAGGACAAAAAAAACAGTGACATTCGCAAGAATTAAGATGGAAGCAGGACAAGTTAGTTTTTAGTGAACAACTGACCCAAACAGGTTCAAAAACCCAAATATCTCCACGATGAACCCGATGAACGGCCACTTGAAGAACACGAGCAGGATTCCTCCAATGAAACAAGCCGTCCCTCGTATCTTCTGCTTTCGGGCGAAGAAGTAGAATGTCTTTTGCATGCCGATAATCAGCGTCAGGCCGCACAAGAACAAGATCTACACGACAAGGTGGGTCAAGCGATGGGTACATTGAACGCGCCAAGTCTGGCTCTTGAGAATGCATACGTTTCCTAGAGCTAGTAGCGCTCCGTCAAAGAATAGAAGAACGCCCAGGAGAAGGAAGAGTCCTCCAAAAGATGTTAGAGCAACGCCGATTTCTGCGAACACATTTTAATATGGGGCGATGTTCATCTGACTGGCCCAGAACTAACTTTGAGTGTCTGTAAGCCACATCTTGCCTGTTCAATGGGAGGTTACTTAGAAGACAGAGAATGGTTTCGTGGAGAGCACAGCTCTGAAAAGCGTACGCCGACTGTTGAACGTGTCACTGACGCTGTAAACGCATTGTCACGTGGCAAGATGCGTCTTATGAAAACAAAGTGTGGTACCAATGGATACATGTTCGCACAAGTATGATTTCCAGTGAATATATCGTGATGCACGCGAAAGATAATACATGACATAAACACAACGGCACTGCAGTCACGTCGTTTATTCATCTGGAATCTCCACTTCACCCGAGTTAATCCCATCGATAACATCGTGGGCAGGCTGGCCGTCTATCGTGCATCCAACGCTTTGGGCAGTCCCCAGAATCTCCTTCACTCCACCCGCAAGATCCTTCGAGAGTGACTTGTGTCGCATCGTTCGTGCAATCTCAATGATTTCATCCAAAGTAACGTTCCCAGTATGCTTAATATTCTTTTCCTTTTTCCTGTCTCGTGGAGGTTCTGTGTATTCCTCTCATCAGATCGTGAAACAATTTTGGTATGAAATGAAGGAGAACCTTTCAGAGCCCTGATGACGAGTGCAGAGGCCGTAGGAACGACGTCAACCTTGGCTTGTCGGTTTTGAATTGTGAGCTGAACGGTTACACGCAGACCTTTCCACGCTCCGGTAGCCTTGGCGATATCTTCACCGACCTTTTTCGGTGACTTCAAACATGTATTAGTTGCGAATCAATGCACTCCGAATGCCGGACACGCACAAGACCTAATGGACCGATTTTGGGTGCAAGGGCAGCATTGGAACCAGGTTCACCTCCAGTGGCCCTCAGGTAGATGATTTTGATTTCATTGGGATCCTGACAGCAATATGTTAGGTTGTAACTCTATATGCTTTGCGCACAATGCAACGCACTAATTTTGGGGCCATGGCTCGTACGACGGACGACTTTGAGGTAGTTAGCACCAATTATCAGTTGATGATTCTGTGGATTAGACGGATATTCCCGTAAGCTGTATAGTTTCCACACGTGGTTCAATCACGTGATTTATTTGCCTTGCCAATGGGCAAATGTGCCGATTATCACGTTGTTGAGAGAACGGCCATCTTGTGGGATGCGATGGACGTATGGAATCTGGCATTCCAGAACAAGACAGGATTGCCTTGACTGCAAGATTTGAGCATGTCGAATTGGAGCATCTTTGTCTTCTCATAGGTAAGTGCATGGAACTGGTACATTCAACTGCACCCCTCTAAGTTTCACATCAATGCAGCGGATATGTTACTTCGACTGATGGAACATAATGACAACATTCCATTATCTCCGTGAGCCTTATCGTTGTAATCTGATGTGAATGCTAAAGGAAACACTCTCTCCAGCGAAATATTAACCAGGTTCCATTCACGAACATCTCCGAATATCTCCGTGCTTGATTATCTCCGCCGCATCGTACAATACACCAAAGTCGAGGTAATCTACCAATCGTGCACATCCAACTATTAATTGACATTGAAAAATCACACCAGAGATCGTGCCTCCTAATAACGCTCCATTACATCGATCAGCTATGCGCGCGAAACCCCCGGTTCACCATCACATCTCTCACTTGTCACCGATTCATCATAACATCCATAGCAATATCCAGCAAAACCTTCTGTGATTCCTTCTGTACAAACAACCTCTACGCCAAAGTGGGCGGCATATCAGTCGCGGAGCTCAACATCTTGGAACGTGAATTCCTCCGGATGATCGACTGGAGGTTAACGGTCAGCAATCGTCTTTTCCTCATTAATCTCCTCTCCTTATCCTGTTACACACCAAAACATGTTCTATTCTCGTACAGTGTACCCCTGAACTCCTCCAAGAATATTATGCAAACCTCGTTCGAACATATTCCACAGGTCGCTTCATCATAACAGGCACACAATCATCGAACAGCGTCTCCTCTGATAGTGATATTGAGGTGGATGGATTGTCTCGACCTGTATCCCCTGTTCCAACAACTGAAGATCCTATCGACAATGCCAGTCACTTTATGGGCATTTCCATGCCAAATAGAATACCTGAGGACCTGGCTCCGCCATCTATTGAACAGAACATGGCCTTCGCGGATCTTCAGCAACAGTCGCAAGACAACATGCAGTAGTAGGAAGTTCTATCCAATAGATTACAAAAAGGCATATACGTTAAATGTACACCGCCTTTTTTTGTACTGTCGCTGATTGGCTTAATCAACGCAGAGGAAAGGGATCCAGCCAAGTAATATTACAATGCTGTTGTATGTATTCATAATTACAAGCGTCGATCGCATACCTCATCTAACTGCGCAAGATAAGACAAGGTAAGTCTTGATGAACGAGAAAGAGAGAAGAACGTGTGTATGAGGCCAGAAGGGCCCAGTGGTTGTTATCTAAGCTCAAAATATGATTACTGTACGAGGAGTCCATGCTGGGGCCTTTTTCCAAAACAATGCAAGACGGAAAAAAAGACAAATGATAAAGACAGATAGACAAAGAGACGAGAACATAAAAGTGGAAATGAACTGTTAACGAGCGACGTGATGAAATTGGGTTGAAGTCGAGATAATGTGTGAGAAGAAATCATTATGAAGAATGCACAAGGATGGGAGAGAGACTAGGGGGCCGATGATAATATGGGTCATAAAGAGCACTGTATTGTTGCAAGATAATAGAACGCAGGTTACCAATACAACAATGCGGTGCGGATACGTGAAACAGACCCATACCAAACAATACAACATCTCCGTCAACACTTCACTACACTGCCGCCATTAGAAGGGATGAAATATGGAGATTTCCAACATCATCACGTGTCGCGAAGAAAAGACAACCCAATAGATAATTCTACCAAGATTTTCATCGTCGCAAAGCAAAAAGCATCTTGGCAAGGGCATTGATCTGTCCCTTTTGTACAACTTTCTTTGGCGTAGTGTCCGGATCTCCGTCCCTGTTCAGATCTGTGGTACTCGTGGACGCGTCTAACCTCTGAGGCTTCGCGGACAGACCAGGTCTTTCAGAAATCGTGTCGAGCTTGGGGTCGTTGTGTTTGCGATTGCGCTGCTTCCGCTGACTTGGTGGAGGGCCAAAGATATCACCAGTGGGGTCGAGATGTAATCCACGTGGTAACTCTGCAAGCTCCCAAGGAACACCTGTCATAACTATATGAGATCATAAGACACTTTCAATTTGGACTCGGATTCGAAACAGCTCACGCTTTATGTTGGGTGGTATTTGTGACTGTGGATAATGATGGCGCCCACCACCTGGCAGGACGCTGGGTTTGTTGTGACGCCAACTACCAGAAGAAACGCTAGTCGCGATGGTTGAAACACTGCCGTTACTAAATCGTGTGAACGCCGAAGTAGAGGTTGTCGCACTTGAACTAGACCTCCAGTTGTCCGAAGCCGTAGAGCTGGCACTCGAAGCTAGGGGTCGTCCGCTACGTGTACTCGTAGGTGACACGTTACGCTTGTCGACATTATGTGCCCATCGCTCAATATACGGACTATTAGAGTATGGAGAATGATGGGGGCTCTTGGCACGACGACCTCTGGTGTACGAAGGTTCCTCGTATTGCTCGGTGGACGGAGAAAGTGAAGACTTAGATGGGGCAGCTTCTAAACCTAATATCAGGTTGGTCACGTTGCTCGCCGTTGCCGACATTTGCCTGCTATCAGAGGACCCGGTTTCTTCATTCGCAACAGTTGGGCTGGGACTAGACCTGTCGCCAGAGCTCTTTCCAAAGCTCAGCTTCCATTTCGACGGCTTCTTAGTGACGATCGGAGGAGATGGCAATTCGGAAATAGGAAGAGGGGGTACAGGGATGTCGACCGTCGTGACAGGGGCAGGGGATGCAGGCAAGGACTTCGATGTCCGACTGAGTTCACGAACTAGTGTCTGAGACGCCTCGGCAAGATTAGTCAACGTATAGTCTACAGCTTCGGCAGGAGGAACTGAGTTGGATTCTCTGCCGCCTTTTCCTTTCCTAGCACCACGCTTTCGTCGTTTCTGGGTCGAGGCCGATCGCGAAGCAGACTCGGACTCATCTTCTTGTCCTTCATTATCTTGGTCGATAACGGTTGGCATCTCTGTCACTTCGAAGAGCGACGATGCGCGTGACATGGACCTGGATCCACGACGTGGGACGACGCCCCGTGAAGCTTGACGCGAAGCAGGTCTGGTTTGAGGAAGACCATACGAGATTGGATGACCCTGTGTAGAAGCGGTGGATACAGCGCGGGAATGACCAGGGACAGCGAAGTGGGAAGGCAAATCCTTTGCCCAAGCACCAAATTCCTGTGCACTGATCCTCTGACTATCATCCTTGGAGTCACCAAGAATGCAGAACACTCGTGTAGCAAGAAAACGTGCAACAGGTTGGGTCATACCAGTGAATCTCTGCATGAAGAAGCCGACAGGTTGCTCGCGGAACAACTCAAATGACGAGCAGACACCCTCAGCGGTGTCTGTCCAAGGATTATAATGATACAGCCTGTACATGGATCGTATTAAGCAATTAGTCACAGGACGGGATTGAGATAACTTACATGTTGAAAAGCACGATGCCAAGCGACCAAACATCTGCTGCACGAGGGGAGTAAGTAGGGGAAACATTATTTCTGCATTCTGATAAGAAGGTTAACAACATTTCAGTCCATAATAGCTTGACTATATAAACGTACCATAACTCATATAAGGGGCACTACCACAATCCAAGTCAGAGGACTCGGCATCATGTGTTGATAAGCCAAAGTCAGTTAGTTTTACCACGACTTTACGCTCCTGTTCACCATTTGCAGATGTGGTCCAACCGTCAGTGACAATGAAGTTTTCCGGCTTGATGTCTCTATGAAAAACGTTGGCACCATGACAAGCTGCCACAGCCTCGCACATCTGTGAGAACATAGACGCTATCAACCTAAGGCGAGTACGAGATAATAACTGATCTGGTTTGAGCGAGGAAAGAAGACTCGGTGTAGGAGGAGTATGGGATGAGCAAGATGATTCAGAAGAAGGGTCCGTTTCGTAATGATCGCGAGCTTGTTCCAGAAAATAAAATAGATCCTGGCCAGGGACATACTCAAGAACAAGAAGAAGGAAAGAGGACGTCTCAAGTGTGCGATACAGAGTTACAATGTTGGGGTGGGCGGGAAGGGATTGATGAATAGTAGCCTGCAAGGAATAGGGTTTAGGGACAAGACGTAGTCGAAATAAGTGGAGATAGCACATACCTCAAAGGTTTGAGTTGCCAAAGCCTCCGCATCCAGGTTGGCTTTTGATAAGCATTTGATTGCGTATTCACGACCGTACTCGAAGGAGGAGCGACGAGCGGATCTATCATCTAGTTCCATGCGACCCAGGAGAGAATGATCGTCCTCTGAAAGCGACCTGCATGAGAGAACTTCGCGTACATGATACACAACAGCATAGCTGCCGGTGCCGAGCAGCCTGACGACTTCAAATTCCTTTGCCGGTTCCTCATAACCAATGCCATCTGCTTGACGCGGATGGGAGGTAAATGGAACTACGCGTACTGTTTCACCCTGAAGGCTGAGATCTTCACCGATAAGCTCGCCAGGGAAGAGGATGTTGGATACGGTTGAAGTCGCTGTTGAGGGACGGCTGGACTTTGGAGTGTATACTGATGACGGAATGTCAATCTTATGCGGACGGGAGATCGAGCTAGGAGGAATCTGCTTTGCAGAGAGATATCGTGAGGGGTGGTTTGGAGAGGACTGGGGCGGTGGGACAGAGGGTTGCTTGGGGGCCACGGTGGAGATTGGGATGGCATGAGGGTGAGAGAAGGCGGCGAAGGCAGGACTGCCAGTGAGAACTTTGTCGTTCCTTAAACGTTTGGTGGACAGGTTGCGACGGCGGTCGCGGTCGCCGTTATCTCTGTCAGTGGCATTATCCTTCGAACGCAGAGAGAGCGGAGGGAGTGGGAGCGGATACTGCAACATTAGCAAGCAAAAATAAACGTAAGATGATGACTTGTGAACACTCCAGAAGGCTAGAGAGCACGAAAGTCGGGGATAAGCACGAGGGTGCGAAACGTTTACAGAGACCGGTTGAGGTCAGAACCGACAGGCATGCGCAGGCGAGAAAAGGGGAGAGAGCTCTGTTCGAGGGAGGGGAAAGGAACGACGCCCCGTCCGCGTCGAAAGCGTTGGTCAAGTAGATAGCCTGGAAAACAACAAGTTGAAGAGAGCGAGTCAGTAATGATACAGAAGAGAGAGAGAGGAGAGAGGAGAACAGACACGGATAAAAGGTGTATCTGGAACCCCAACCTGCAGAGAAGACACAACGGGAGGAACGGGGAGAGGAGGAACAAGGAAGAGGGATGCAACCAAGAAGAGCTGACAGCAAGTCAATCCCGGCCGTTTATCGCAGTGTGTAGTTGCAGAGATCTCTGTGTGACCATGCGGACAGGTTGGGCACATGCTCTCTAATCCTTCTTCACCTCCCGCGCCACAACCCAGATCTCCACTTCGGCTATACGGCCGAATTATGTACCACCCACCCTCCCTGCCGTCCTCCTCTGCCTCTCTGCACTACCCATGTTCTATTCCTCTCCATCCTACTCTTCCTCTTCCTCGTTCCGCAACCGCTCACGCAGCTCCCACAGCGCTGTCCCCCGCAGAACCCATCCTGCAACTTGAACTCGCTTGCCCGTTCAAAAGCACGCCATCCCGGGAAAGTCCATGCGCGTCCCCGCCCTCTAGAACTTTCGTCCACCGCTCACCCTTGTATTTTGCGGACCCCTTCGCATAACTTTTTTTTTGTCCCCTTCAATGCCGCCTCCTTTGTCTCCCATCCCGAATCATCCATTCAGGGTCGGTTCCCGCACTTGCACCTGTTTTCTTTTTGCTATCAAACGCCGGTCGTAACATGCCCCACCTCGCAACCGACCCCTTTGTACAAATCTGGCCACCCACTCATTTAATGATATAATACAATGTCTTCGCAGCATGCTCTATCCACTGCCTTGTTTTATTCTTTGTTTCATCGCTCGCATAATGTACCATGAATCCAATGATTTCTGAACGACAATCACGGAGCGCTCTTACCTCTGTTAGATCTTCATTCTTCTGACGGTCCTTGTAGATTCCCCACATCCACACTAATCCACCCCATCCCCTCTTACCAGTTGTGTCCATCATCAACCCATCGGAGTCTTCACGTGATGGCACTTGTAATCGTGAAACGTACAGATACGATCCTCCAATCAGCGCACGCTTTCAATCATCCTTCTCCCAAGTCTCGAATGTGGAACTGAAACTGAGGCAACATACCTATGTGCTCTGACAACAGTCCAGAAGGACTTAATCAGTGGTTACCCTCAGTGAAGAGACCAGATAAATTTTCCAATCAACGGATCAACACTGCTTGGCCTCGGCTGATGCTGACAATAAATTAGATTACCATGTATATCTTTGGAAGAGTATTCCTCATTTAAATAAGGTGTGTGTGTATATCATCCTGAGTATTTGGTACAATAATATGCCAGTGTGCTCTTTGGTGCCGTTGCTCGAATGGCTCTGATAAAATTTTGTTAGCATTTTCCAACTCCTCCAGGCCGTACCTGGTTTTAGAACCCTTTGCGATGGCCTGAGGAGAAAAATCATACAGATGGTCTTGGAGATAGCGAGCGAGTGGCTTGATATCAAATCTTCCAAAGAATCTGAACAAACATCACTTCAAAGTGGGTGGTGCTGCCGAAATAATGTATGTTAGTTAGGTGAGCATGACAGGCACCACAGGCACTTGCCTCGCGCGACACTCCGTCCAATGTTCATCAAGGTCTGGACGGTTTCACCGTCCATGATCTGTTGCCTGCCGGTGCTGCTGGACCTCTCGTCCTCCATATCACCCAGATTCAGGGCGTCAAAGTGTTCGGTTCCTGTTTCATTTTTTTTAACCTCTTTTTCTAAATACTTTTCGAATCTGAACCCCGGCCCGACCGAACCAAGTGTGTCGTAGGATTCAATAAATCCTACCTCACATGGTCAATTAACCGTATGCTATCGAAACTTTTTGAGGTAAGTGTGCGGGCCTCAGATGTGAAGTTCATGCGAATCCGCCAGGAGAGTGGTAGGTTTCCGTCGTTCTTGATTTTCCTGACCGGAAATATACGAATTATCCTCGTACATGCACACTGCGGAGTTGCCGTCTCCTGGTTTACTATAGTACAGCACGATACACAATCTGGGGAATAATTAAAACATAACTACCGAGTTCCTAAAATAAGAATGATAGCAATTGTAGTCGTTTTGGAGATTAGTTGATGATATCGCTGAGCAGGACATTGAAATTTGCGTGCCTTCGGAGGAACTTGATCAAGGACACATTAACATTCAAGGGCAGCAACAAAATTATGTTCACTATTTCAGCATGGCAGGTCACATTATAATCAGGCAATATACGCACTTCAAGGTCAAACCGTGAACCAATGTTTCCTGCCTCCCGGTTCGGCTTGCATCCAAAAGGATTTGTTGATTTTATACGAACTCCAGGCCCCTTGCTTGCCTTCAGAGGTCTTACAAGAATTGCAGCGAGCCATAGCACGGATGGTAACAACTTCATTATACAAATAGAGTTCCTCATTGACGGAATAGACATTGACAAAGAACGGTATCGTACTCATCTTGATTGTCCAGGACTGGGAGTTGTTCTATCGCATGAACTGTTCACCGATTAGTTTATGGCCCAGTTCTGCTCCCCCGAAATGATAGAGGTGTGTCCGTCCTGTTCCTGTGAGGAAATAGTTAGTTCTCACCAATCTATGGATGCAGATCATGCTTTACCACACAAATCATGTGCATCCTCCACCTGGAGGGCTCCTTCCGCTCTCCAAAGGGTGGCATATTACCCGACCACGGTGTATTTAATTACAGCATTTGCTTGGTGATATCTGGTTAGCAGTCGTGCAAGATGTGCTCTCCGTCTTCCTACAACGCCAATTATCCAGGGACGTAAAAAAAATATTTTTACCTTATGGGAAATCACAAACATTATCATTCCAGCCATGTGAGTGAACTCTCTCTCAACTTGCTTGTCTCGCTGTTGTAAAAAACATCATGATGCTGCAACAGCCCGGATGAAATTGTTCGCGAAACAGATGAACCAGGAGCGAACCATCTCACGACAGTTCTCTAGGCGAATTCACATTTTTAGATCAGCTGGTTCCGACAGCGAAGACCGAGGCTCGCATTATGCGCCGGCAAGTAGGAGCACAAGTGCACCAGAGCACTATAACATACTGCAACTTGAATTCTGGCTTTGCACACACTCACGTTGAGGCCTCAATGTGGGCATTCGGACACACGCACTTCCATTACGACTTTGCATGGCACCTGCGGATTAATCGTCCAGTCAATTTTACGACAAATCGGTAGCCTACGTCTAAATGAATCTTGATGTGAAGAATCTAGACTACATGTTATCTCAGCATTCAAAAGCAAGGAGAGTACTCGGCATCTTCACTTGCCGGAAAAAATAGGCGAAACGTGCTGCATTTCTGCATGGTTCTTCATATAAATTGTCGGATCCCTCGGTCGATATGTACGAAAAGCGAAACAAGAAATCGGCTAGCTGTGGGAACAGCATTGTGCATGGACCGACGCATGTTCACATTATCCTTGTTCATTCCCATCTATCGCCGCACAGAATATTTGTCACAAAACTCCGCAGTACTGAGTACTGATAGTGTTATCTGCGGCAAAGCATGGCTGAACATGCTTGTCTATTCGTGAATTTCAAAGACACATCAGCTCAGGAAACTCCGTCCGCGTCTGCGTCCCATCTAGAACTTTTGCCCATCGCTCGTCCAGTACCTTGCGGTCCTCCTCGCATAGCAGTCTTCTTCCCTTCACAACTACTTCTTTTGCCTCCTTTCCCTTCCCATCCCGAATCAACCATTCTGCCCAACTCAGAGTAGCTTCTCGCGCATCCACTTGTTTCCATTGCTCAAAAACCTGTTGTAATATGTTCCACCTCGCAACCGAGCCCTGCAAGGCTTCCTGTGCAAATACGGCCGACCATACTTCCGATGATATGAAATAGGTTTTTGCGGCATGCTGCAACTTTATTTCATCACCTCCGTTCCCTGCCAGGTCTAGTTCTTTCATGTACCTCATCAACAACGCACCGTGAATTGATCTTAGAGAAGAATCACGCATGCTAGCTTTCAATAATTCCTGATTGAAAAATTATTCAGTGCGCACGAAAAGTGGATAATCACAATTGTTCTTACCTCCATTAGTTCTTCCTTTTTACGAGAATCCACGTCCCTATCAATCCCCCACATCCATACTACCTCTGCCCCATGCCCTTTTACGCAGTTGCGTGCGTCAACCCATGCTTTTAAAAAGTCTTCACGTGATGATAATCGGGATTCTGCTTCTAACCGTGCGATCCAAACGTCGCCTGATGTAGTTCTTCCTTTGCACGCAAGCTTTCGAATTATTTGTAGGACTTTCTCGGGTGCAACAAGTGAGGGTTGTGAAACTGAACCGGAGGCTACCATACCGATGTACTTTGACACCAGCTCAGGAGGCTCATTGAATTCATCAGCAATTGACCTTAGTGAAGAGAGCAGATAAAGTTTCTGACAAAAATAAAAACACGAACGGATCAATACCGTATGGTCTCGGGTGATGTGATAACGACATACTAAATTGCCATCTATATCTTTGGTGCACCACTCATTTAAAAATCCCGTGTATTCGTGGCATATGTCCTCTCGGGCGCAGTTCCGTCGGATGGCTTTGACGAAATTTTCGTTCGCAGCTTTTAATCCCTCGACGAGCGCCGTACCAGTCACACCTTCTTTCACAAACCCTCTGCTCAGCAGCGCGATGGCTTGAGCATCATCAGGAAGGTGCTCGAGTAGTAAGCTATACAGATGGTCCAGGAGACACTCCCGTAACGATTGAGATAGCGGATAGCTTGATATCAAATCTTTCAAAGACCTGAACAACGCCACCTTGGGTAGTGCTGCCGAGAGGAATGTATTAGTTAGGCGACTATGATAGGCACGCAGGAACTTACCTCGCGCTGCATTGTTCATCACTGTCTTGACGATTGCACCATCCATGATCTGTTGCCTAACAATGGCGCTGGACCCTTCATCCTCCATACTATCCAGGTTTGAGGTATCAGAAAGTTCTGTTCCTATTATATCGTCTTGTTGTTTACTTTTCGAGTCCGACTCCGGGTCCAGACCGAGAACATTCCACCTGCGCCGTAAGCCTTCAATAAATCCGAGCTCCATCTTCACATATTCGGTCCATAATTGAATGCTGTCGGGATTCAATCTTATGCCTCTTTGGAGCAGTGTGCGAGCGGCAGATGTTGAGAGTGAATGAAGCTCGTGTGAGGCCGCCAAGATGTAGAGTGGAGGGACATTTGGGTGGAGTTGTAAGGCTCTAGGTTCATGGCGTGTAACGCAAAGCAAGTGCAGCTAGGAATGGCCGGCATACCTGGCTATAATTTTTCCTGCTAATGCTCTGGCACCCATTTTTTTTGCAACTTGAATGTATTGAGTCCACATTCCAACGTCGTTCTTGAATTTCTTGACCGCACGATCAAATATGTGGAACTGCCTTCTGATGAGGGCATAATCTGATACTGAAGAGGTTGTTTGGGCTTCTTTTAATTGTTAAATATTACATGGTCAGCATCTTGTGAGACAAAAATCAGAATAGAGTATCTCACTCAATCTTTCTGCCCTTTTCCTCCTCAGATTTTCGAGATCCATTTCGTAGGCAGCATAACGAAGATAGTCGGTCTTCCTTGCTATCCTCCTGACCAACGCTGTCTCGAATTGCGTCCGTTTCTTGATTATTTGTTTGATTTCAACCTAATTTCTTCTTGATGAACATCATTTTGCGCACAGTTTTCAACGGCGGGTGAAGAATTATGTACTTCTGAAAAGAGACCTTTCAGAACAAGGTCCTTGAGCTCTGCGAGCATCTATCACATACGCATTTTTTGACATTAGGCACATTCAGTGATCCCCGGCTGATTTAGATAGTTTGCGCACCTGCTCTTGCTGGAATTGTACCCTTTCCATGACGAACAATAGTAGCACAATGAACAAAAAAAATTTGTGTAATAGCGGTCACAGCGTGCTGAATAGGTAATAAAAATTTCAAGGAGCGGACTTGAAAGCGAAAGGGTGGTGGTGTTTGGTAGAACTATTTAAAACTCGATTTATCCCCACATAGTCGAGCGACGTTCATGGCTCCTAAAACCCATCGTACAGCTCCTGGCATGAGCCGACATTCACGTTCTGCTTCTGGCGGGTCTTCGAAAATCGGGTTAAATCTGCATTTCACTCAAAAGGAACCGGCGACTTCACAGGCAGTTCGGAAAGCAAAGGCGAATGAAAGATATCGTCATGAGGTGAGGTTCTTTGATTATTTCCTTTATCCTTGAACCATTATTCTCACAAGTATCATGGACTCATTTTTCTGTAGTCGCCAACTCGACCTTCGGTACATCCACCTAGAACAAACAGTGATCACAATATACAAGCCAAGACAGCTGGCTATCCAATGTATAGCTCTAGGCCCGTACAAGATCTGCTTCAACGACCACATGGTGGAAAGTCTAAAACCGACTTTTCGATAGCGCGGGCAGAGGGTGACGACGACGAATGGGTATCCAGTGAAAGCGGGCCTGTTACTCCAGACAACCAGTCAGACGACGACGAAGTGACTTCACCTACAGAACCACCCACTCCAGTCGAGCACACAAACTCAAACTTTGTCCCGACCATCCAGGCCGGTGAACAAACCACGATAAACGGGAACGGCAACGAAGTCGCAACTACACCACGTGCAGGCCCTCCTCCTCACCAGCATCCTTCATCGTCTTGTCATAAGCCCCCGATGACTCCGCCCACTCTTTCGGAGGAGAAATTGCAACCACTAAAGACAGGTCAGTCTGCGCGCACTGGAGATCACCAGGATCGTAATCGAAATCAGACCATGGTTGGGGTTCAGACTAACTCTAAGAAGTCGCCAGCTGTCAAACAAGTTCGTTCTGAGGTGAGCCCACCGCCGAGTCCCCATCACCAGCATCACAGTCGAACCACCTCGTCAAATCGGCATTCTACAACACGCCCGCCTTCATTATATTCTATCAACAGCAAATCGGAAGTCTCTTCACGTCCACATCCGCTCATTAGAGGCCAACCCGCAGGACCTGGTCCGCTCACTACACCACGTCCCCTTCCCCTTGCTCCCCTCACTACAATCCCAGCCAATGACTCCTTCGGAATTGGACAGCTTTCTTCATCACCGCCTGCAGTCAGCCCCCTCAGTCGGACATCAGTTTCTCCCGCTCCAAGTACCCGAGACTCGTTGGCTGCCCGTGAGGATCATCCATCTTCCGAAGCCCGTAAACAATTGCGCAGGCAATCAACTTCTTCATCTCAAGCTTCCATTGCGACCATCCCGTACCATAGTACTGTGTCGCGACCAGCTCATGATCGACAACGTACCTTATCAACTATGTCCACCTCTTCGCTCGCAGCCTTGTCTCCCTTTGCCCCTTCACATCGTCATAGTTCACCACCTCGTTCTCCAGCAGCAGGATTCACATCACATTTTCCTCCGGCGGATGAAACGAATGAGGTTTCAGAATTAATTCATTCGTTATTGCCCCCTCCTTATCTGAGCGCACACCTAACTGTGTTAACTCACAGGAGTCCAATATGGGAATCATATGACAGAGTTTTGAAGGCAAAGCGGCAGCACCGATGAAGACATGTCAATTTTCTGCTGGGATTTATGTTGTTTCAAGTTGTTCATTATATTGTAAGTATATACAATTACTATTATAGCGCGAGTTATGGGTGATAACTCTACATCCACGAATGCTTTCTCTGCCTGCTCGTTCCTCTCTGCTTCGTGCAATCACAGATAGGAACGAGATTCGTCATAGAATCAAGTCTGGACACTATCTTTCTTTCGCGACAGGCATCTTCATCTGTATTTGTAATTTGAACATAAAAGATATCATGGTTTCCAGATATAAAGGTCAAGGTTTTAGTGTTCATAGGTTGTCTCGCGTTTATCTCACGATTTAGAATGAAAATCATCTGCCAAGTGTGCATGGAAGCGCTTACCATCGCCCTTAATATCACCGTTTATCGCAGGGTAACTGCATGCACATGCATCGTCTGCATCAACGCCAGGATCATCATTGAATGCCTTGCAGTAAGAATTGTTCTGCCTTGGCTCGGCTGTTTTCCAGAATTGCGCACTCCATGACGACACTCTTGAGATAATTACACCATAACGAGAGTTCAATTGATGGTAATTCCCCGACGGCACAACAATTCGGTTGCATTGGGTTTGTACATGTGCACCATCGGCACAAAAAATAAAAAAAAGCTCCCCAAACGGGTTTGGGCTGTAAAATCGGCCGTTTGGGGATCTTTTCACCTTTGGGTTAGATAAAGTCGAGATTCACCCAAACGACAATTTGTTGAGTGATCTTCCACAAGCAGTCGTTGCGCCCAAACCAAAATTAGGTTTGACTCGGAATACAAACATTGTCAGACGTCACACGAAAGTATACAAATCGATTTGTAGTACCCAAACGCAATTGTGCTATCCAAACGTGTGACACGGTCACACCAATGATTAGAACTGCGGCGAACGACTCGTTTGTGCTGTAATATTTCGTTTGTGTAATATACTTTGGCCGAAACTAGGCTATGGATTTCCATCCCTTTCTATTGGCTTGATCTTATTCCTTTCCTCAAGTCTTTAGACAAGACTTCACAGTATTGGAGCTCTCTCATCTAGATTTTGAGGGGAAATAGATAAGGCTATATAAGGTTATATTGCAATGAGAAATTGAATATGATAACCTTGATCCAAGACAGTAGTGATTAATAAAATCCTAACAAAGTATAGAATATAATATATAGTTTGAACGACCTCTAGTTAGTCTTTTAGGCTTATTGATTATTATCTTGAGTGTTTGTACACTGACTAATAACCTTTTGTATTAGCTATAGGCATATAGTAATCTTCTTAGCTGCTACTAGGTCTATTATATCACCATTGATATGTCTAACCTACTGGCAACTCAGAAGTAGCAATATACCTTGAGTTGATACAATGGATTTAATAAGTAGTGTGAGGTATTCTAAAAGAATTACCAATAACAATCAAGTATTCTATGAATAAAAAGAAAACAAAATGCTAAATAGAATATGAAATATAAATGAAGATATAAAACATAATGTGGTGTGAGATAATAATGAGATTGTAGGTTAGCAGTGACAAGAAGTAGTAACTCTATATGCAATACTAAGAGACTAAGAGCTTTTATAAAATATGATAAGAGGTGCAAGATAATTGAGTAAAAGTTAAAGGCAATAGACAATAGATAAATAAGGATGAGAGCATATAATACTAAATCATAATACTAGAATAATAGGACTCAAATTGGAAGCAAGAGATAAACTAATTTTTTTTTCATAAATTTTGTACATGCTTTTATATCTAAAACTACTTCAAAATGGTACTAACAAATTTTCTATATATAGGGGTGTCACAGAGTACATCAGAGAGTAACTAGTTAGAAGGAGAGCTACAACATAGGTGGCATACTATAATACTACAAAAAGTTGAAATAAGAAATAGAGTCCAAAAGCAGAAGGTATAGTAATTGTGAAAAGTGAAGTATCTTTCAAATTACTATAAAAGGAAATTATGGAACAGAATTTGTAAATAATGAGGCTGGGTAAAAGGCTATGAAATAATGAAAAATACTTATGAAATATATTCAAAGCTGAAAGAGTAGAATTTAGGGGTGATTAAAAGGATCAACAAGGTGGGAAGGTGTGCAAAATTGATAAAGAGAGGTTTTGAAGAATGTGAGTCTTTCAATCAAATTAGGCTAAAAGGGGTTGAATAATGCAAATTATTTATAGGTGCAAATTTTAGGAGTTTTTCTATTATATCCTTTCTCAGTGACATATATAGTCTAGTGGTAGCTAAGAAGATCACTATATACCTGTAGCTAATATAAAAGGTATAGTATCAGTACAAGAGTATCTAAGAAGGTCCTAATAATAATCTAAGGGTCTAGAAGACTATTATACTATCTCTTGTATAACATACAGAATGGTGATCAAGTGTAGAAAACGAAGAAGTACTGAGTAGTGATCAAGAGGAGTGATAACTTGGAATTCTAACTCTAGCTAATACAGGAGTATCTAGTCAGGTTAAATAAGGAAAGAAATGCCCTACACCCTAGTCATATAAGTGGGTTATCTATAATCCTATGCCAGCCAAGGTGTAACTATGTACCAAGATAAGATAAGATAACTACTTAGAATAAAAATTGAAAGTCCATATTACAAAGACTGACTAGAGCTGATGTAAAATATATGAAGAATGTAAAGTTATCTGTAAAAAATCACAGATAAACTGATAAGAGTGCAAGAGTTAATAGAAATTCTAAGATTGATATCAAGGTTACAACAACTATACAGGGTGAAAAAGTAGATCTAATATATATTTTAATAATAAAAATTAAGAAAGTAAAGAGAATGTGAACCTTAGTATTTTTATAAACCACTGTGGGAGAAAGAAAGGAGCAAAAACTAAAATATTGTACCTTTATCTAAGGTGGATACAAACTATAATAATGAAATTGATTGCTTAAGACTTGTTGAGATAAATCATTACCTTTTTTTAGAGAAAAGTTGTAATTGTGAGAATAATCGATAATAGCTGAATATGTATATCTGTCAGAATCTCATTCCAAGTCCATCAGAATTCTGTTCAGACCTCCAGTATTATATTCACTACTATCTCTCTATTTATATTTAGTTTCTCATTTACTATTCTAGTTTAATTATTTTAAGTTACTATCTATGCACTGCCCTTTCCATCAGAACTCCTTTATGTCTCCCCTATCTTTGTATCATTATTTCACACTGCCTTGTATTATGTACTAGTTTTATATTACTGATTAGTCCTAGTTTACTCTAGACTCTAAGTATATAAATGTAGTTACTGTCAGAATTTTGATTAGTCATTATTTGGTTGGCAAGCTTTGCTAAACAAAGTAATCATGTGCACATGGTCTGTGCACTACCTTAGGAGTATAAATAGGAACTAATTGTGTAGTTATACTACTACTTTGCTACTCATAGTGCTAAGCCTTATCACTATTACTGCTCATAATATAATCCCATCCTCTGTCATGATAATGCTCTGATCGACTAGGGCCCATATGCTCATTTATTCTGACAGTTACAACTGCTTATATTCTCTAGTTCAAATATCATCTTAAACTCATCTCTTCTCCTCTCTCATTCCTTTAAGTGTAACAACTCCTTGGAGTTTCTACTGTTTTAGTTATATTTTGAAATTAGAATAATGAAACATAGTAAAGGGTATAGCTTCTTATAAGCTAAAGCCAAGTTCTGCTCATTCAGGAATTCTTTTGGAATTCTATCTATATTAGAGATTCGGTAATATGCCCCCTATTACATCTATCCTCTGAAATACACTAAATCGGACTTTTGTCTCATTAAAATAGCTACAAAGTATAGCGAACTACTGTGAAGTATATTGTAAAGATTTTGCATCTTTTCCTTATCATCACTCCTTTGATCTAATCTTTTATTACTCATTTCTATATGCTAATATATCCTTTGTTAGGGACGTCTCAATATTGGTCTCCAAAGTTATCCAATGACTTAGGATGAACTTGTAGGAGGGCAAGTGAAGAGGTGAGAGGGAAACCAAATTCAAGTTAAGGAGCTATCTACAGGAAATACAGGGTTTATATACTACCACACTAACCCTATGCCCTAAGGAAAAGAGGTCGCAAGGAGGTATACATGAGAGAAAGGTGAGGAAATGAAACAGGGGTCACAATGAGGCATACATGAGGGAAAGGTAAGAAAATGAAACAGGGCTCAATATACTAAAATGGAAAATCTATAAAATTCCGAAAATATTTCCAAATAAGGAAAGGGTCCATAACGTAAGGATTCCAGGATTACGAAAGATGACGTCCAAGATCGATCGAGATATTGAGGATATGAGGATATGCATTTTTCCATTACTGACCATGTGGTTTCCACGCGATGACCATTCGAATATGGTAATCTGATTCCAAAAGACTGGTATTCGTCGAAATCCTAACATTCTTTGTCATCTTTTTACTAATTTATTTTGTTTCAAAAGACAATAAACTTCAATTTCCTTTTTAGTCAAGTTTGCAACTCCACTTCCCATAATTGCTTTGATTTCCTATTTTAGTTCTTTCATTATTATGTTGTGATTTTAGTGATGTCTTTGATATTTTGATACTATCTGAAACTGATTTCTTAGTTCTTTTTATTAGCAATATTTTCATTTTCTACCTTAGTTTTAGTTCAAAATTTAGATATAAAAACCTGTACAAACTCGGAAATAAAAAAATCTTATTATCCTGCTCTCAAAGTTTCAATTTTATTTGGGTTTATTTGTAATATTCGATTTTATTATGCATTCTTGCTCTCATTCTTACTCTAGTTTTGCTCTTATCTCACACTTCATTTTATCTTGTATCTCTTGCCCTTCACCCATATAATTGATTAGGTTTCACTAAATCAATTAGACTTCTCAATTTTAGAATTTATTCGATTCATTCAATTATCTGTGAAAGATTCATAGATAATTTCACACATGTCTCACATATCTTGCACCATTGCTAGTCAGTCTTACAGACCTATTGGTTGTTGTGCAAACTTTCCTAAATATCCTCACACCAACAATGGACCTTTTGTATTAGCTATAGGCATATAGTAATTTTCTTAGCTACTACTAGGTTCATCATATCATCAGTTCTTAACAGCATCTAAAAATAAAAGAAAATGAGAAATAAATGAAAAGAAAATAATTCAATTGGTGAGAAATTAATATTTGACCTTTAATTTTATCCTGACAGTTGAGTGGTCCAATTTATCAAGTAAAACCTAAATAATTTTATAGATAAAGGGCAAGAGGTGCAAGATAGAGCAAAGCTAGAATAAAGACAAGAGTAAAGACATGTAATAAAATTGAATCTTACAAATAAACCACAACTTTAGAGAGCAGGATGATAAGCTGTTATTTCTAGATAGTGTACAAGCTTTTATATGCAAATTTTAAACTAAATCTAAAGTAGAAAGATTAAAAATATCACTGCTAAAATGATTAAAAATCTGTTTCAGATGATATCAAAGCATTGAAAATTTTACTAAAAATTCACAAACAATATGTCAGGATAAAATTAAAGGTCAAATATTAATTTTTCACCAACTAAATAATTTCCTTTCTATTTGTTTCTTATTTTTCCATTTGTTTTTTGACACACATATTTGGCTATTACTGATTATTCTCACAATTGCAACTTTTCTCCAAAAAAGGTTTATTACATGTTCTTGCTCTTGTCCTTGTTCTAGCTTCACAATTATCTTATACTTTGCTCTATCTCATATCTCTCACTCTTCACTCTAATATTGATCAGATTTTACTTGTTTAATTAGACTATTCAATTTTAGGATCTCTCTCAATTATTGTGCTATTATGCACTCTCTATACAACTGCTGAAGATAGTTGATCAGACTATCAGACAGCAGAGAGAGCTTAGAGACTAAGAGTAGAGAGGATAAAACTTGGGATTCTGACTCTGAGATACTAGCTACACTATACAGAGTTTATATACATATGACTATGTCCTAGGCCCTAATGACTAAGCTATTAGTAATGAGAGTGGGTCAGAAGTAAAGGTAGGCCTCAGCTGGCATCAGGTTAAGACTATTTCTAGATAAGATAAGATATCTACCTCCTGCCTGATATAATAACTATAATAAAGAAAAAGAAAAATGGTCATATCTGAGTATAGTGTTATATATGCCCATTGATAGCTTATCCATAAGAGATTTGTAGATAATTCACACACTTCATACTCCTCGCACTACTCTAGTTGATCTTTCAGACCTATTAGTTGTTATCTGGACTTTCTTGAATACTTTATACTAACAATAAGCCTTTTGTATCAGCTATAGATATATAGCGATCTCCTTAGCTGCTACTAGATTCATTATATCAGTGTATCATTATCTTCTAAGTTACCAGTAGATTGGATATATCAACATTAATATGCTCCCAATTATGTCTATTCTCTGAAATATGCTAAATACCACTTTTGTCTCATTGAAATAGCTGTAAAGTATTATAAAGTATAAAACTATTTACAAAGTATATTGCAAGATTTTTGCATCTTTATCCTTATCTTTACTCCTTTGCTCTAATCTTTGGCTTCTATTATTTATCTACATGCTAGATCATTGTTCTATTCCTTTGTTTCACTATCTTCTTTTCTGTTTGCTAATTCATTTTATTTCAAAAACAATAAACTTTGATTTTCTTTTCTATAAATGTGAATCTATATTTATGGTATGCATAAGAATAACTGCTTAAGTATAATAACTATTTTAGTATTTTGGATAGAGTTAGTTTCCAAGAGCTGCAGGATAGTTGTAAAATCATGCACTCAGAACCAAGAGGAAGACTCAATTGGTCTAGAGATAAGAGTAAGAAACTAAAGAAGGAAGACTCTTATCTCTGCATTAGATATGATATGATATATTACACAAACTAAAATAAGATAAGATAAAATATTATACTAAGTATAAAGATAGAGAATTATACTTGACAATAGTATTAACCCCTCAATCAGTAGGTAGGTCTAATAGCTCTTCAGACTACTACAAAGAAATTCTTATATCATGTTTTTCCCTATAAGACTAAGTCTTGAAATCTAGTTTAAGCAATTTAAATTTAGAAGACTTTGAGGCTCTGGCTTCATCTAATGGCAGATGTTGGATATTTTATCATATCACCTAGTATATATGCACCAGCAAGAAGGTTAAGCTATGTGTCTGAGTTATCTCCTAGTGATGCCAGTAAATGACTTGGATGTGATATTACTGTGCAGGCCACTCAAAGCTGAAAAGATGCTTCATTGGGGCATATTGCATATGAGATACATATCAAGGTTACAACAACTAAATAACGAAATTCAAGATCTCAGTGTTTTAATGCATTACTGTATTGTAATTACCTAAATAACAAAATTCAAGATCTAATATACATTTTAATAATGAAAATAAAAGAAATAAAGAGGATGTGGACCTCAGTGTTTTAATAAATCACTGAGGGAGAAATAAACTGAAATATCGCGCCTTTATCTGAGGCGGATACAAGCAATAATGACGAAATCTATTGCTCGAGATCTGTCAAGACGAATCGTTACCTCTTTTGGAGAAAAGTTGCGATCGTGGGAATAATCGGTAATAGCCGAATATGCGCGTCGAAAAGCAAAAGAAAATAAGAAACAAATAGAAAGGAAATAATCTGGTCGGTGAAAAATTAATATTTGACCTTTAATTTTATCCTGACAATATATTCGACCTGTATGGAACTGTGTCCGAGATATCCTTATGGCCTACTAATGTAGGCATGAACCGGTTATTTTAAGTTATACGTACTACAGTGAGCTCAGTAAAATTTATAAAGGTGTCCACACGTCTTTGTCCGGCAGATGTGAAAGTAGGTAGACGCAGCAATTCGCGCTTCTGTATCATGCTATGTTGGATTTTGGATTATTTCGTAGTATTACAGTCTGCATTCCTAAATAGGTTATCTATTACATAAGCAGATTGCGTAGTTACGGTTTGATCCCTGCATTTTTTTTTTCGTCGGCGAGCTCAATGACAAACAGTTTACTCATTCGTTTGCTGATGCATTTCGGTTGCTAGTTCTCATATTCTACTAGTAGAATTTCAACATGCTAATGACTGAAGGATGAGTCCATCGGTATCCTTACTACTATACGTTATTGAAACCAAACCCCGGTCTCCCAACCATCGTCATCTCTTTCCGCGGACACGCTCACTCAAACGTTCATTGGCAGGTGATACACCTACGCATTCAATATTTAATACAAGTACCCATACTTAGCAACTCCCTGCGAGGGCCTTATCGCTTCTCCAGCATCGGTTTACTATTCAATCACCTCGCTGTTTCAAGTTCTGGGACTCGTGGCGAAGTCAAAGTGTGTGCACCAGCTTATAATGTTAATATTATTATCTCTCAGATCAGCAAGTCATGTCGACCCTGCAAAACTTACGAAAGTCGGGGCGTTCAGTACCAGCTCATGTGCTTGCGAGTAATTTGCTAATACGATGATCATCGACATAGGAACGTTGTCGCAAGCAACCTGTGAACCCGACTTTGATCTCATCGAGAAGTGCAAGCTCTCATCAAAACCAGGCAAACATATTCAACAGGTTTCAATCACAACTCGAAAGTCATTGCGACAGGTCTACGCTGCATCGCAATTTAACCACGGGTTGTCAGGGTGAAGTCCAGTAATTCCATGGGTAGTAATACCCAGTTCATACGCTTAAATTTTTCTGATAAAAGTGGCGTTGTGAATGGTGTCGCTCAATCCAACCTTTTAGCCGTCAGTTCCAGTTTTACTTTCCGCTGCCGTCTCTTCTTCAACAGTGATGTTCCCGTTACTCGCTGTGCTCTTAGGGTGTTTCCTCGTCTATCCCGCTGCTGCACAGCTCACCGTGCAGCAGATACTCAAGACGATCTCACAGATCTCAGCAGATTTCACCTACCCAAATGTTAACTCTATTGCGTACGCTCTCCTCCTCGCACCAACCACCAATCAAGCTGATTGACACTTCGAGATCAGTGCTGAAGCCAACTATAGCGCTTTTGCCCCAGATATAGTTGGGCGTGTTGATAGTTTGTCTAGGCACTTACGCCATGATATAACAGCCCTGAACTTGTGTATTTTAACAGTTACGAGTCCTTATCTAGGAAACGAACTCAACACCGAGGCATGTTGTTGCAACGCATGATGTTTTCTCCCTCTCATGTATTTCCTGAAGTACATCTTCAAACTATTCTCATCCTTGGGACTCCAGAACACGACCCGGCTCATCGGAATTCCCTTGAACAACACATTGACGTATGTATTCCCACATAGAAGACATCCGGATTTGTTTACTAAGATCCACATTTTAGCGACTTGGTGATAAATCCTCCCGTCGCGTCTTTCAGTGGGATTCGCGATTTTGATTGGGGTCCTATAACAGTTCCCATTCAAGTCGATGGTCAATTCCATGTTCTCCTCATTACAAGATCCCTTATCTGCGTCATTTAGTTTGGTTGCTATTCGACAATTCTTCAGGTCTGGTTTCTCAGTATGACATAACGTTCCGTCGTATGGCCGAGGCGTTCGACTACGTCTTGCCATATCTCCGTTCATCTTTAGCAGCTGAACCGGATCTTGCCGATATCGATTCCAACAACATCAACGCTCTAGTTCACATGCGAGCCGCTATTGACATTTGCAACGGTCACCAACAATACTGTATTGGTGATCTTCAGCAATACAACTCGACCAAAGAATGTGTGGATTACATTTATCGTCAGAAGCCATTAGGAACAGTATATCAATGGGGTGGAGATACTGGTTCGCTCTCTCTGTTACTTCTCATTTCGTAATCTTATTTGTCGTCATAGCTATGTGCCGTTACATCCACAAGGGTCAGCAGTTTAGCAACTTGATTGAGCGAGCTACGATGTTGATTGTTTTTCAGGAATGTTGAAGTATCGACCGAATGTTCACTGTACTCATATTGGGTACGTTTTTTGGCCATTCACCCCATGTTATCATTATCATTGATACATGTACCTTTTCAGACCCAGCGGTGGCGACATGTGCATTAAACGCGACGTATGTATATGAAACGCACCATCACAGTATATCTCTCTGACAAACCAATTCTTAGTATGTCAACGAGGTTCTCGATCTTCTCTATCCTCAGCCTTTCATTCCACCCAGCTTCCTTTAACTTATACCTTTTTTCTCGGAGAATTTACTTCCCTCAATTTTATTGGATGAGCTGCTTTTAACAATTCACTGTTGAGATGTCATGATTGATTTCCTTGCCGGACTTTGGTTTTGGTCACCCGAATAGGCGAAATGGAAGTGATCGTGAGACAAAGCCTTAGAAACTGTCGACTCAGTAGTAGCAACCGAATGAAATCTCACCCCAGTCAAAAGTCCGTCGCAGTTGGTCGCAGCTGGTCGAGTCAGATCGAAGTATATAGGGATATCTGGGCAAATTGTAGACATGAAAATACTAAGCGAAACTACCCGAGTATCTAAATTTAAATCAGCTACCGATGCAACTCGATGCAAGTTTGCAAACTTGAAGTCATGCAGACGAGCCAAGGGTACGGGTGCGGCCTGGGGTTGCCATTTTGGGACCCGCCAAAACCCGCACCTGGCACAGATTGAGGAGTTTCCAGTTCACTTGAATAAAATTTTCTGTAGATTTTAGACAGTGTATATAAAAACTCAAATGAATTGATGTGTGTAGAAATGTTGTTGTAAGTTTTCGGTGACTTGATCCTACCGTGACTTTGGAAGATGTAGTGGCCGTGGGACTGCATTTGGAGACTGCGAGATTGTCGCAACTTTGGATTCAACTAATGTTGTTTGCCTCAGTCTCCACGGTTGCACTATGGAGATTCAAGGTAGATCTCTGTATTTGCCAGTGCTGTGCACTAGCAAATAGTTCTCCAACATCCTTCACCCAACTGGCGAGATCTTTCTCCCTCCAAAATTGCAAAATTCCCCCCCACCCCCACTACTTTTCTCGTATTTCCCTTGGTTTTCCATAATCTTTAGCTCACCTTCATTGCATTTCGATTCTCTTTCACCTCCCACCATCAAATCTTCAGTTTTGCTTGTCATTTGCAACACAGCTTGCGCTGTACTGGGTACCTATGTGGTTGTTGAGGCAATAACTCAGGATTGATAGCGGGTAAGTCTTCGTTTTCTTCAGAAATTAATTTCTTATACTTGGAAGCTTCATGTCAGTGCCTAGATGACGAAAATTTGCCCAGCCGTTGTTGCGCTACGCCCCTTCTCCCTGCCAACATGACTACATCTTGTTTGTGAGAATGAACACCTTTTTACCGTCTCAATCACTCTTAATGCAGATGTTGTGGCCAAGTTCGAAAGAAAGCTCGTCGATCCTTTCGAGTCCTCAAATTATAGCGAGAGTGCCAAGGCTTGGAATGAAGAACGATCAAGAGCTATTCAGGAAACTATGGAGGGTCATCTACTTCCCATAGGGATCAAGTGGACAAGAGAATGGCTCCACGAGGAGATTGAAGATTGGTTGGCACGATGCTGCTCGCTTGAGCTTCAGAACGTGTGTATCGATCTACTCATTTTGAAACTGGACCATTAATTTCGCTCTAGCACATTGACGCCGCCCCCTTCGTTGCACCAACAATGCAAATCGGTGATAACACCTTCAGTACTCGCTGTCTCTCGGGGTAAAGGAGATCCGCAAAGGACGCCATCACCCTTGTCTTCATCGACGAGGCTGGCAGATTCTGAGAACATGTCAAGACTGACAGTCTGGTTGATCCTGAGACGCGAGATGAATTCAATGACCTGATACAATGGAGAAGACCCGATGTCATCGCTATAGGTGGATTTAGTCTGATAACAACTAAGCTATCGCAACGTGTGAAGGAGGCAGTAGGAATAGCCCCTCAACATAACAGACTTGATCATGCATGGGGTGACGAACCCAGACCTCCCCCACCTGGCATTTGGGTAGCTCTCTCTTGAGGGTCAGATGCGCCTTGCCGAAGTCCCTTTCTTTATGATTTTGGAGGTTGGAACAGAACTGAAGCCAGTTGCTGTCACGTCATTATATGGGAAACGCCATGAAGAGTTATACAGTGCCTCTTCGAAGACATACTTGACAGTACAACACCTCCACGACTCTGCAATACGTGTTGTCGATGTTAAGACTATCAAGACAGTCGTAATGATGGCCCCAGATAGATGCTATCCAGAGTTCTTTCAAGACGGATCACAATTTGACAGATGGTATTTAGTGGAGAAGCCAGGGCTAAAGTTATCGGCAGACTCTGATGAGTTTATACCAGATGAGGATGAGTGACAGGCTAAGTAGAAATCATGATTGTAGTCGAAGGTGGTATAGCTGCCATGGCTGTATACCTAGTACCTATGTATAGTAAGGTCAGCGTCAAGTTGTCCACTTCATTGTATGCTCACTCTGATAACGACAACAATACGCCTGATCATTGTTTTGTTCGATTTACTGGTATAGACTATGCAAATGTCGACTATCGACGAAGCATCGTCTATACACTCCTTGGACCCTGATGCATCTGAGAAGGTTCAGAGTCTCAACATATCGGATTTCTTCAACCCAAACTCGTTTCCGTACGGCCAGATGGGGCATCCTTTGCAAACATTCAAGATTTATCACTAATCTGTGTCATCTAATGAAAGGTAAGAACAAAACACATCTGAAAGCGACGGTATTGATCGAATAAAGACAAACTCCAGACTATATGTCGCAGATGAGATCACTACATTACGATCTTGACGAGGATGAAGAATCTTGTCTCGACATCGAAGGAGCAACCGCAGTGTAGATTCTGACGCCGACGGAAAATCTGACACGCTAGAATTCACTTATCAGTGCGTGCCCGCTTACTGGTGATTTCAAACTAAAACTGTCAATAGCATCCCTGAAAATCCTTCCTCAGGTGATGAAGGACAGGACCCCAGTCATGTTCAAGATCGGTGCCGCCGCTACGTACGCCTTATGGTTTCAACCACCTGTTCTGCTCACAATACCATCCATCTTATACTATACGTATACCAACAAAGTGTCGTTTGCGCCACTGAGTTCTGGAGGCAGAGAAGTCCGTGCAATCGAGATTCAGACAAGACAAGACGAATTTCCATACCGGCCTAGACCGTGTTCTCCCAAGTCGCTGTATACCTTAGCTGATAAGGCGATCGTCCCAACTACCCTTTGTTCTGCTATTGAATGTTCGTACAGCTTTGCTTACTTCCGCTTCGAAAACTTGCATTTGGGGGATATCAAACACAAGATATTCCGCTACAAACATCGTTATCGAGCTGTTCTCAAAGTTCACATCGTCGTTAGTAGCTCGTTTATAGTCGATTAATAGATTTGATTCTTGACTCTTTTACAGTCAACAAGAAATCTTGGCTATGGAGAATAAACTTTTAGACGAAAAGTTCACCAATTCCGAGTCGGCCAATATGATCAGAGAAAATATCAAAACCATGTCGAATTGGGAGGCGGCCTCTTACCGGTCCAGTGCCCTCAAATCTGCTTCAGGCGCATCGTCACAGGAACCGTGGTTGATTTGCGGTGTTCACATGCTTATTGTTCGGGTACGCATAAGACTTTGGGCCTGCCTTCCGGTCTCTATTGTCGTCCATCGATCTCATACTATTCATATCTTCCGTTATGTGGATCTTGCAGCAGTCAACGTTCTATCGATACCAGAATATGTCTTAAATGTAAGGCGACGTTCAGGGATTAGTAAGACATGGAGGGGTGTGACGGCTGGAATAGTGAATGATTGCACGGGTTGGCATAGGTTATATTTAGTACGTGTCAGCACTCCATTGGATTCCGGTCGACAGACGTCTCCAAGCCGTAATCATAATGTCTTATTTGTATGGCGTCAAGCTTTGCTCAGTTGATGCTTTTATCACTAAACTTTAATGCAGACGTTAGATGCGATAGTTGGACTTTCGCAAACTGCACCCATAGCATCACCGTTTGTTGATCGCCATGGAAGATCGAAGATTTACAGGAGAGACATAGTTGCGCATTTTAAGCAAATCGTACAGACACAGAAATGGGCCAAGTGTTTACCAAACGCCCCGGACGATACAAAAGTCTATGTCTGTAATGAGCTAATGACAGGAATCGTTCAACACAATCGCAGACTCACCACTTTTTGATAAGAGAATCGCAACTATCACAGAATTCAGTATGCCTGAACTTGGAATTGTAGATGGCAGTATAGCCGCAGTAAGCGCAACAAACTTCCGTAAACGCGCAGTTTGGGCATGCACCGTACCAGTAAAAGTCGCTCTGGGAACCCACGAATGAACAAGCCGTGCATTTCATTTCCACGACGCAGCGTTTAGAGATGAGCATTCCGAAACTGACTTCAAAGCTTCTGAATGAT
>QGOD01000078.1:14687-27969 GCA_003313065.1 Sarcodon sp. MG97 | reverse complement strand
CAAACACCACTAAAACGTGTTTCGCAGCCAGTACAAAAGACCGGTCGTGATGCCCCAAGAGCACTGGCTCAACCTCCTCTCGATTTCTACCCGTTTCGACTTTGACGACATCAAGGATACAGCAATAAATCAACTTGACTCTATCTTCCCCCCGCTTTCTCCGATCGCCAAACTAGATCTCGCGAACCGTTACCAAATCCAACAATGGCTCCTGCCCGCGTATCGTACCTTGACCCACGAACGAAACGTGGAGATGTCATCGCTGATGGTGATGTTATCAGACTCGGAGTCGGATTCAGGCTTGTCATCGTCATCGTCTGTGGAAGAACAACTTGGTCCGGTCGACTTTCCGAAACTCATATGTGCCGCTACCACCTACCAACAACAACAACAACAACAACAACAACAACGCCGTCAACCGCGCGACCATCATAATCATAATCATCATCAACAACTTTCCCCCTCCGCAAATCGCCTAGATCGTTCACATCACTAAATCATCGCTCCATAAGCTCACGTCATCTTTTTCTTTTGCAACTTTCATATACATTTACGCAAATACACATACACACATCAGAAATATCTCCTTAATTGTACTGCATGCTTCCCCCCTATACCATCTCTGGCAATTCATGGCATCCTCAATCTTGCATAAACAGGGGAGCGAAAGGTAGTAGTAGTAGTCGACTACGTAACTTCTGCCACTACCTTTTTTTTTTTTGGAACCTGATTGATATAAAGTCTCCCCCCACTGCTACGAAGAGAACAAGGGTTCTTCTATGCTCCTTCTTCTGATCACACGCTTGTTAAAGATCTCCCGAACAAATCAGGTTTTCCTAGTTGATTTTTATACCATGACGCCACCGAATAAGAACTGGATCCACACTAGGATGAACATAATATATAGAGTATTCATTCCCACCCAATAGAATTCTGAATTCAAACTTATGTTCTAAAATTTCGAGCGCTAGGATCCCGGATCGCAAATCAATCGCAAAAATCACCTCCAGATCATCTAGGCTCCATCAACGCACTGATAAACGCTCAGCGCCGGCGAACCAAAAATCGTTCCAAAGGTCCTTCAGACAAATTTCAAAACCTTTCTTCTTTCATACCTACCAACACACACACATGCAAAAGGCCCGGAAAGTAGCAGCAGAATGATCAATGTATCAAATGAATGGTGCACAAAACACAGTTTGCTCCCAAACTTGACAACAATTCATCAGCTTGTACTAAATAATAAGTAGAAAGTTCTCCGTGCCACAGGCGTATCTATTTTTCTCCTGTTGAATGCCCTCGTTGAGAAGACAGTCGGCGATGTTGCTGTTGAAATAACATCATTTAGATAGAAATAAGACCGCTTGGCGGACCAAACAGGCAATGTAGAGAAAAGAATGATGAATCTTTTCCTAGGAGATCGATCGTTGAGGACCAACGTAACCAGCCCGAGAGAATTTCGACAGATGAATGAAGAAATCTATCAGGGTAACACACATACGGTGCACAGTTGAAGTGGAGGCACGTTGAAGTGTTCAAGCCTGTCATCATAAAACGAATCAGCTCAATGTCCAAGTTGCAAAAAAAAAAATAGCTAAAAATTGATTCACCTTGCTCGAAGAGGAAGGTAAAGGGTCTGGAGTAACGGGTTGAGCGAGTGCTCCAGCCAAACTTTGAATAAGAATTTGAACAGTGGGACGGAGATTATCAGCTCGACAGATTGCGACGGCCACTGCAATCTGCTGATCTGGCGGGAGAGAGCGTTGCGAGGAAGTGAGATTAGCTAGGGAAATATTGTTGTCAAAAGACGGTGTAGGTGATGTTCGACCACTTGTCGACCCTTGAGCGAGTATGTCCATAGTGGGAATATCAAAACTGTCCACTCCCGACCAAAGCGATGGAACTACAGTAACAATCAGCATAAAAACAAAGCGACCAAAATACAGGTTGCGTACTTTGTCCGGCATCGAGTTGGAAGGAATTATCATCCAGACCTGCTAGATTTGAGAGCAAGCATGCTGAATCGGAGGATGAAAATGACTCCAGAGAAGGATTGAAGAGTTCTTGAGCCATTGGTCCAGTATCGGGACAAGCCAAGAACTGATCGGAAAACGATAATTCGCCAAATTTTGAGTCAGAACAACTGGAGTCAGAATCAGAGCCGGATGCAAGGCCATTGAGGAACCTTTCTAACATCTGGATGTTGTTTGTTGCTTTTGATTCTGACGTATCAAGAGGAGTAGGCGGACAAGAGGAAGAAGAAGAAGAGGATGGGGACGGGGGCGTGGCAATATCAGTAAACATGAAATCCATCTGATCCATGCAATCGGAGATCAGCGGATTCATTTTGGACTGCTCATCAGCTAATGTCGAAGCCGAGTCTGCATTTGAACATGTCCCATCCGTTAATGGTGCAGGGGACGACACCTCGGAAGTATCAGCTGATGAAGTAGAGCTGGATGGCGACGAGGAACGTTTGGAGTGGCTCGAACGGCTTAGATGGCTATACCTAGAATTATATGGTCGGTAAAGTTAAAAACAACATTAAATAACCGCAAGAATTACCTGTTCTTTGCTGCCAATGCGGTGCGACCGGGGAAGTTCAACTTGACGATCGTAGTCCATGATGTTCCATGCGTGTTGACAGCATCGAGCAACTTGGCATCCTGGAAACAAAATAAATTCATAAACTAGTCTGAGAAAAATACGCAGGGAATTTACCTCGTCAGAGCTCCATGCACTTCGGGCAAGAACCAATCAAATCAATCATAGACCAGAAATGAAAAGGAAGATCACCAACTCACCTTCGGTCTATTTCTGGATTCAAGGTATCGTTCCATCGCTTCGCACATTCTGAAAAATGCCTCTCTCAGTCCCACATCACAACCGAAAAGATCGAGTTACATACGACCGCTATTGCGAGTTTCCACTAAAGATGCCACCAAAGACCACCTACTCCAAAACAAAAATACAACAAGCAATCAGAACAGTTCTGAAACGTTGCAAAACAAAGTACTTTGTGCCATGTTTATCAACAGCATCGAGCAGCTTACGATCCTCCTCCGCCGACCAGCCTCCTTTCGAAACTATGGAAGCCATCGTCGCGCACCATCTCTTCCGACAGTCCTTGTTAGTACGTCCCGGGACATGTCGGGCGATAGAATGCCACTTGGATGGTCGATCGGAGTGCGGCTCCTCTAATTAGCCATCTCATATCAGCCATACAAATGACGGCGAGCTTCAATAAAACAACCCACCAAGCTTTATGGCAGCACGAAGCATCGTGTCCTCCTCTTTCGTCCAGGATCTGCGCTCGCGAACTCTCATATCGTACAACTTTGGGGGCAGTGTAAATGACAGTGAGAGATTGATTGAGATTTGATTGAGGGTTCTTAATCAAAACCAGCACAACGATGAAGCTTTCAATTGTTGGGATGCCTCAAACCGTTGCGGACACAACGTGTTGGAAGTGAAGTGTAAAGAGATCCCCACCTGATTTGTTTCTCTAAAAACAGCATCGGTCACGTGCTCGTGGAAGCTGAGAACTTTCCGAGTCCTTAGAATTTTTCTCCAACACAAATTCTAGACCCTCTGAGGATGCAGTTAACCACCACTGTTTGCAGATCTAAATATTATATTTTTAACCTGAGCTTGGGTTAGCTCAACAAGCTAGGCCGTTCGACTGCCTCCTGCTTTGTGATAGTGTTTGGTACTACTGATTCGGAAAATACCCCTCGGCATCATCAACCAGGGCAGCCACCCGGCATAAGAGTCTTCTTGTACATAGATTACTATCAGACTACAACCTTGGTGATTCCCCAAGGAAATTTCATGTTATATACATAACGTCTGAATTCAAGCAAGTGGAGATGCCACCTACCGGAGTTAACACGGGAACATAATCGACTTGGTCGCCCCCAGACGTTAGTTACTCCGTAGGTTTTGGGGGAATACGGGAAGGATTTATCAGATATCACACGTTCCAAGTAAGCAGCGCGACTATCAAAAGCACCACATCAACCGAGTGAACCCACATTCTCAACATTATCAGATCGTTAATCCTTGAGACTACTAGACATACTAGTCCGCCTATGTGTCCGTATTCTCAAATTCACATCAAAGGACTCCTTATCTTCCCGCGTTGGTGTCAAAAGACGTTTGCACTGCTCGGCTAACCCTTGCGGAAACGGCATCAACATCGGTCGAGTGAGTGACCGCGACTATAATGGTTTGCACTCCAGTCTGTTCCCTGGCCTTCTCTTTTAGTGCTAATTCTGATATCCACGTCAACCCAAGACAGGAACAAGATACCAAATAGACGCACCATGAAGATGAATCAAAAATTTTTGACTAAAAATCCATGTCAGAGTGTACGCAATTGGCGCGCTGTATATGAACTTGGTTAATGTAATTGTTCTCAAGAGAGGTAGATCGATGCTCACCCGGAGGACTATAAGTAAAGCGCACTCAAGTCAGCAAGGGCAGGGAGGACAATGGAGACAGAGCTGGCCTGCGTTTGGTCTTCATCTGACAAGTATATGATGATGTTAAGAATGTTGACAGCTACATTTATCGAAAATCAAGGGAAGGCTCGACCCGAACTATAGGTGCAAGACTCACCTAAGATGGCAAAGAAGTATATCAGGCCGTGATAGATTAATCTACAAATATATCAAGTAAAGAAGCACGACGTGGCATAAATGATGTCGCACAGTTTTTTTAGACGAGACATTCTATGAAAAAATGTAAATATCATTGTCATATTAGAAGAGAGGGGGGAAAATACTCAACAAATGTGAGGTACTGTTCAGTCGTATTAAGTAAAAAAGAACTGTACTTGTTGTAACAACGTCATAACTCGACGCGATGAGGTAAAATAACCAGGCGGTCGGGATCTTGGCAATATTGACTGATCGACAACTACAAGGCGGTATCAACAGAGCTGCGGAGGGCAAGGCTACGTGGCAGAACTCACTTTCCCTAAGTAAGTGAATACCGATTTGATCAACTTCAGACTACAACAGTCATTAGGGAACCACCACGTACATTGTTGATAACTGAAGAAAACAGTTAGCGATCGACCACGGAAGACTAGAACCTTCACTTACAGGACCGATGAATCAAAGATGTGACCCACTCTCCCTTCAAAAGCGAGACGAACACGTAAGCACATATCGCGAGCCTTCAGGAACAAAATACTAACAGCGCAAATTGCGACGTAAAACACTATCAAAAACCACTTGACAAAATTCTGACGTCGTGATACAATATACATCCTAATGCCACAGTCAGACTACCTGTGCATAATCCAAATAGTCATCACACTCGACCTCCACGCCATGATTGCTTGTGAGGCCATGACTTGCACCACTAAGTCATCAGAGCGTCAGGTATAATATCAAGACATAAAAGTATTCCAGACAATTATACCTTTAAGAGCCACAGGAGCAAGATGCCAATGAGCACAGGCACGTTTCGAGAAACCATGAAAGAAAAAAGTGTACGAGCTAACGCTAATCACGGCAATACTGGTATACCTATGTGAAAATAGATATTAGTTCTCCAAACACGTAGAACGTATCTCGGTATTTACCGAATGACGATGAACAAGGCGCAACCAACACTAGGCGACAAAAGGTATACTCCATCAGTCCCACATTTTCTGAGAGCCGAAAAATATCAACCTAATGCGACCCCGGCCCCGTTGCGAGTAATAAATGCTCCATTCCACTGGCAGAGTGACCAGATAACTACATCACCGTGAGCCAGATGAAGTGCACAGGAAAAAAAATATGACAGACTCATAGGCAGCAATTGCGACTGACGCGACGTGTATATATCCAACAGCTGATTGTGGGATGACAGTAGCAGAGGTGAGGGTCATGGAATACCGAATACGGGGCAGAGGACGCTAGCTGTGGGACATAAACCGATACGTCCCTCCACCAAGTCTGTGGGCAATGGTGATATAGTGCCAAAAGAGAAAATGCGGTACCTCCCAAGTTGGGAGATTGCGACGAAGCCTAGAATGAAACATAATCAACACACGGTGTCTGCGGTGCCAAGAAACCTGAGTCTGAAAAACAAACAATGCTACAATTCTGTGCATTTTTTTTACAAGATTTACATGAACTTGATGGTAGCATTTCTTGAGGATTGACTATCTCGCAGTCTTTTAAATGTCTCGCTGCTTTTCATGACTTAAATGGAGGATATGAGTGTCGGCAGTTGGTGACAGAATCTCACGTCGGAGTTTCGGATTCAGCCGTTGGTAAACTACAGCCGCCGGCTAAGAGTTTCATGATGGGCGGTGATAGCTGGCCATTCAATCTTTTCCCAAGGACCGGGTGCAGAATGCTGGCGAGGCTCGTGTGCAATCGTTTGCAACTCTTCATACTGAACATACAGTGCCGCATTTGTACCGTAAAGTAAGGCAACCGTGAGTATACGGATACAAGTCATGACGATAACGAAATATTCAAACGAGAAAAAATCAATCGCGTCAACGATACCATCATTCCGGCTAATTCCTGATGGGCATTCGTAAATCTCTAGGACCCATCATTGACGGTTGTTTTCGTCAGTGAGTCGGCGACGACTGTTGTGTTTTACCTGACATCATTGAATGAAAATCAGTGTCTCGGCGGAGATGAAGGATGGAGCATCGAGGCTCTTCACTTGCAACTGTGACCAGATGATTGACGCTCGACCAAGTCCGGTCTAAAGTTACATGGTCGATGTTCGCAATCGCCATAGAGCCTCCAGCCTGAACGTCTCGTAACATGTCGCTAGCCAGCTGCCATCCAGTAAATAAGAATGCCAATACACATTTTAAAAATTTAAATTCCCTTTACCTTGGCGTATAAATAAAACTCTTGAAAGGAACGGTCAATAAACTTGAAGTGGACAAGTCTATACACGTAATCTCACCTTCTAATTTGTCGCTCCTTAGCCATGCTAGAATTATGACAGAATGAAGACTGGCAAGGCAAGGTGCATAACCTGCCGAAGCAAGTAGTTCCTGGGTTCACAAGAGAACGTGGGTCCAGGGGAGATTACGTCCTGCCGAAACGTGTTTACACACCTTTGCATGAGCCACATACTTACTAGAAATCAGTCGCCCATCAATTCGACTAAATTCGGGTATTGTATTATATCTAGAACACAATCAGTCATACCAGATACGATCAAATATGGCGTTAAGATGGGAACTTACCTAACAGCCCAAGCGGCAATGCACGTTGCCAGCAAATAAGACAAGTCATCTTGAAAAAAGAGCCGAACGATGTCATCATAGTACAAAAATCCAAACTCGTCACCACCATGGTGAAAGAATGCGTCAATGAAGCTAATCATGAAAAGAGGATTTGGTCGCCGGAGACATTTAGGGTCGAATAACGGCGGATGTATATCTTCCTGAGCGGCAACACCGGAGTACGCATTTGCACCAGCCGTGTGAGTAATAATTGATCCTGTAAAGCGGGGTGATGTAACAGACGCTGCAGTGAGCTCATTCGCGTATGCCCTTACAAATGAAGATGTGAAGTTCATCATAATTTTAGAAAATGAGCGCGCCGCTGACTCACATTGGGTGTGAAGCAGGAGGCTGGGCGCAGGTCTGCGCAGAATAGTAGTTGGTACCATTAATGCTCGAATTCGAATCATAGTATGAATGCACGTTCGGCACGTAGTTGGCCACGGACGATCCACTCCTTGAAGAAGGCGATATAGATCCGCCCGATGGTTTGGACATCCGATTACGCTCGGCGAGGTACTGTTCCCTGTCGCGAAATTCGCATTGGATGTTGGCGTGAACGCAAGCCTCACATCGAGCATTAGCTCGTTCTGATTTGATGCATCTCAGTTTCTTTGTGCGACTTGTCAACCGCAAGAGAGAGTCAGCCACGAACGCACAGCGGACAAAACGAGAGAGAAAAATGAACACACCAGTTATCGCACGATGTCACGAGCCTGGGTCGCTTTTTGTGCTCTCTACGTGGCCCGTTCTGAGGGTTTTCGAGGACGATGTGTATGTCTGCCATGCCAGCACAAGGACTGGTAAGGGGATGAGAATGATGATCGTGGTTAAAGATCAGCGCAGTGGCGTAGAGTTCCAGTTGTGGGAGCCTGTAGGTAAAGCGCACAAACGGAATTTGATCAGCAATTCTCATATATCGGAACATGCGCGTTTACCTGTATATTGGTATCTGTCAAGCCAGGCACTCCAACAAAGCACAAACTAAGTAGCCTTTTCCGATGGACAGCGGAGATCATCATGAAATCACAACAGTTCAATCAGATACAAGCCAGGATATTTGATATGCAGAGACGAGTGCGAAAAAAAAGAAAGAGGAAGAAGAGAGGCCGTCAGACAAGTCAGATGTGTGTGATTTCTTTTGGGAGAAAACCCCACATGGCACGGGTTACTGCCAATTACAGGAATATTTGAACCTCCGATTCAAGTTGGAAGCGAGAGTAAGGCCAGGTGGTGTACTACGTTCGGCTACTTAACATAGGGAAGGATATAGAACGGAATATCTATCAGGCCAAGTTGACAACAGTTTGACCCATCAGAATTCAGATCATTCTACCTCTCAATTCAACGCCTGTACCCACCATAACGATAGGTTAACTAACAGGATGCCACGGTCTGCTCAAGAATTCTGTTCCACGACCATCATCAACCATGCCTCTCCGATACGGTCATCATTCTTCACCCGTCCTTGTGGCGCCTCGACTCTGCCAATCCTACACTCCCAATCGTCCTTTTACTCCTCCCGATGTTCCGACTTTTTTAAAAAAAATGCCGGACACCTGGAAAAATCACTTTCGCAGTACTCCGTCTTCACCTCGCATTAAACTAGGCCCACACGGTATCAAATGGGGCCCTTCCCACGGATGCTCATTCTTTCTCGCCTATTCCAGGCGCTCGGCGCCCAAACCTTTCGTTACGGCATCAGACAAACAATGCCTCTCTGGCATCAGTACAGGCGATACGTCGGACTTGCAAATAGTATCGTCAGATCTCGCCCCGGAGCGAAGAAGGTGGACTCGTGGGACCGTATCCGGCAGGATCCAGCAGCAACAGAGTCGTACATAATTCCGCAGCTGATGCAACTTCATTATCGTTTGAGATTACCTAAGTGGATGATCGTTTCTGGTCTTGTGCACAACAAAGTGCCTGGATGCGCCCAAAACATCTAATTATCATGTCGTATACTGATCATTCCACCCTTTGTAGTCACAAACAGAACGTCTTCCCCCCAATACCCTTCCCACCCCCCCTGATTTATCCCACATTTTGACGAAGAGGCATTCTTAATTCATCTTTCCACCTCAATAGTACCGGAGTCACAAGATCACCGTATCAACCTATCAGATGACGCTCAGGATGACGCTCGACCAAATGCTCCAACCAACTATAGGACCCAAGTTGGTGCCATCTAATATTTCTAACAACAATATATCATTCGAGGAATGTGGTCCAACAAAACCTGTCAGCCTAGAAACCATCCCATCCAGTCTGTGAGTATATTGCCTCGGGCACCTGCGCATCACTGTTTGCGCGTCCGATCATCTATCATCTTCATCGCCATCGGCCACCTCAAATAAAACTCGATTGTTGTTCCGCTCCGATGTCGCTATCGGCGGAGTAGAGTTGTTGTCCTTAACAAGAATCAGCATCAGCTTCATATAGACTTGCGAAACAAGGTCTGCTCACCTCGTTTCCAAATTGCAGGGTCGATGTCAGACGCTCTCTTTCTCGGAGCTCAAAGCTCGACGCGCGACCTAACATTACACCGCTCATACTTCTTTCATCATCAATAACATCAGAAATGACAGGATTTCCATGAGCGTCAAGCGGTATAGGTGAGTCAATAGATTTGCGATATTTGTGATATGTGTAAAGGCTGATACCTAATAATAGCTCGTTTTAGGTGTAGTGCGAGATACTCAGAGTAACAACATGTCTTACCGCATATTGTAATGCCAACTCCAGTGAGATTTAACGGGGTGAGCTCGTCGCCGAAAACGATCGCAGAGACCATGATGGTTGTTACTTCCTTGGCTACAGCTGCTATGGACATCGGGACGACACCTGCGCGTTGGATAACACTTCAAAACACACCAAACGCGCGCTCAGCAAAGAAAAAATCTCGCCGGAGGTCTATTTCAAAACTCACTAGAATTCACTCACCACCATGCAAAAGGCTACTATGCCAGGCGCAAACAAGAAAAAACTTGTGCGCAAGACGTCCGCAGGTGTCCGAAAGAACTCGCTATCAAAGATGGCAACCCAAGAATCTACCATCACACTAACTATGCCCAATGTGATTCCCATTGCTGGCGTCAGCCAAAACAAGGTCGTAGGCGGGTTGTCCAATCCCATGTTCTTATTCCTTAACAGGATCTGGGTTAGACTCCACCGTAGACCGCTCAATGCACTGGCACTGGTGACTAGTAAGAACCCCCCAAGTACAAAGTGAGTTTCCGTGGCGACCATTAAGAGAACACCGGCAAAGATTATGAATATTACTCCGACGAGACGTAATGAAAATTTCTCGAGACGAAAGAGGAATGCGAATGCCAGGACGAATATTAATGATGACGACTTGCACATCGCTTGGGGCAAAACATTATTTCGTTAGCGTAGGCCATTGCCGGGCGAGAATTACGCGACCGAATGCAGAACGTCACGGTAATTCGACACTCACTATAGAAAGATAAGGTAATAGCTCTCAAGGATAAATTTGAGAAACCAATATCAAGGCCCGTAGTGATGGCAGTTGGCAGAACATTCTTTCTGACCAATTGCAGCCGTTCAATAGGCGGAAATGGGGAACGAGGTTAATGCAACAACGCACAAGTATTCTATCGGAGTTGGTTGGTTGACAGGCTTGAAGTGTATAGGCCACACTCTCCGAATGACAGTAGCGAGAAAGAACTGCACGAACATCTGGACGGAACTGACAAAAAGTGGATATGGGAATGCGTAATGGTCAGGGGAGAACATCCATTTGTTGTAGACAGAAAGTAACGTAGCGAAGCCAAACCTATCACAAATATCAATATATTGACTCAATAACGTCGGAATGGTACGCACCAGGACGCCACGAACAGTGCGTTTATGAAGATAGTCCTCCACCATAGACGCTTCTTTTCTGCAGTGCTTGCAAGGTGTACATCCTGATCATAATCAAGTTCCAGTTCCTGAGCATCATATGGCTCATGTTGTTCGTCAGAGTGCAGCTGATCATTGGATTCGGTGCCAAGGAGCGAGTACGGTGTAGAAGCGGGAGCAAGAGCCATTTCATCTTACTGTCACCAGACGCGCGTGGTGATGGACGTTTCCGGCTTGCGTACAACTAAACTTTTGAGGTCAAGGACAAGCTTTGAGCTTGCCCTTAGTACATAGTGCCTTAATAGTAGTATGCTCATAGCGCTATACAATTAGGATATATTCATGACTGACGCTGAAACACTCCTAGCGTGAAACTACAAAGGCGGATGTATATTAATCGAAATATATCTGGGTCGCACAGAGCAAAGCAACGCCACCACCCCGGAGTGCTATTCAACCTGCATATCGTCCGGAATAATAACCTTTGCTGCTGTGTTTTTCGGTTCACGCCTGTGAATTAAAACAAGACAGTAATGAGATGACAAACGGCGTAGGGATGGGAATGCGTATCACCATGTACGCCAATGATCAAACTGCTTCTGGTTCAAATACTCCCTCCACTCGTCCTTTGCAATCTCAGACCTAAACTGGGGGTGCTGGAGCAATTCTAGGTGATGCAACGCGTGTGGATATCTTCTCATGTACTGTTATCCAGAGGCTCCGGAAAAGGGCAAAGAAACGGTGGCTCGTACAGGATGAACCGCGCATAGTCCTTCTCTTTCCAGTACAGCAAATATTCCAGGAAGTTAATGAAAGCAGGCTGGCTCAGAATCCCCTGTTGAGCGAGAGAGTGAAGGTAGAATGGGTTTGCGAGCGCCTGGACAAATTCAAGCTCCAGTTCAAACCGTGCTCGATTTGATGCCTTGGGCTCATCCGGTATCGTTGATTGAGACATATACTAGCGTACTGTGTTAGTGGAAAGCAGCAGTAAAGGAGAATCTAAGCATTTCCACGCGACCGAGTCCATTTTCCCACGAATGCAACGCAACACTCAAGCTCAGCGATATGCAACAGAAGATTATACAGAAATTCACTATAGGACTCCACGTTCGCAAGATGCTTCACACATTCATGTAAACCTTATGGAACAGATCCGAGGCGACCTGACCATAGTGATGTATCATTGATTGAGCGCTCGTCTGGGTTTTCATTTCAGCTTCTCTGCGGACTTGGGTGATAAAACTCTCCTTATCCTTCTACGAATATCATGTCCGAGGCCATAAAACTTTCTAGAAATCAAAGATGTGGTCCGTACACAGCGGCTCAAACGCTCAGATTGTAACCTCCGACAGGTTAAACTTTTCTGCCGTCGTTTCCTGCTAGTCCACTAATATCATTTAGTGTGTATTTGTGAAATGAAGCAAAGTCGATAGGAGGGTCCATACCGATAGTCTAGGAGGTAGATTGGGGTCCTTTGAAAAAGTGAACTGAGAACTCATTGTCATCACAGAGAGACGGTATCTAGACGAACCGGAGCTTGCATTGAGTAAGATGAACAAAGAGTACCACTATTGATGCATGATGATCCGAATCCGTAGTCGCTCATGATTGTTGTATCTTTCATAGAGCACGGTCAGCATGGTGTTCTTGAGTTCCGTAGTATCTTCTGTATTGTATGCATCATTCGAACTGTATGGTGCACAGTAAGGCCCAGCGCTTCTTTGCAGAGTTCTGGCTCCAAGGATGTCGCGCCCCTAAGATCCTGCGAGGGTTAGCATCTGAATATAACCTAGATCGTCCAGTTTATCACACGCCCTTCCCAGGAGACTAGTATCTGCGGTTCTGGCTATTGGTTTTATCCTCTCTGATTTCGTGGGCGATGGTCAACTTGAAAATGAAATGTGACAGACGCGTTACGCGGGCACCTGGGACGCGTCATACTCTATAGCATGCAATTTGGGTTCGTCGTAGCGGCGATACAGCTCATCTGACATCCAAGTGAACTATGTCCACCTCCGACGACGACGACTCAAGCGGGTGGAACTTGACGGAATCAGGTATTTACCGTCGCATATCTGCATCTTGTCCTTCCTTTACCCGGCGCGTTTTCTACAGATCCAGGTGTATTCACGTATGGGCAACCTTTTTTTTTCCACCACG
>QGOD01000683.1:1894-27183 GCA_003313065.1 Sarcodon sp. MG97 | reverse complement strand
CACATAGTCACACATTACTTTGGGGTTTCACCTTCATCAAACCTTTATATTTCCCTTCCCCCTCAACATCTCTAGACGAGATTCTACCATATGAGAGCTCTAGGTATTTCCCTATCTCTTGATTATTTTCATCTTTTTCCCTTTAGTATTCCTTTTAATATTAATTATTCTTCCTCATGGCTCATTGTTTATTGCCCTTCCTCTTCTTTCCCACCTATTCCGTTATTCCTTACCCTGTTTCATATTTTCCCCTTTTCCTCATTCTTACCATGCATATACCCCTCTTATTATTCTCAGGGTTCCCTTATTGAGGCAGTTATTCCCATGGGCCAATAGATACATATATAAGGACGCCATGTAGTAGCTAGAGTCTCCTTAATTTGGATTTTGACTTTGTCCCCATCACTACTAAAGAAGAGATAAGAAACTCAGGTGGATACCTAGTCTCTACACTCTTTCTTTCCTTCATCACAGTCGCTATTCTGAAGATTAGCTTCATATTTGTTGGTTAGTAGGCAAGGACGTAACAATAACAAGTCAGTAGAAAGTTAGATAGTGAGTATAGAGTTGATAGAAAGTCAAATAGAGTCATAAAGTCAATAGAAAGTCGTATATAATAAGGCTGAAGCTAGTCTAATATTAATAGAAAGTGGAGTTGTATAATAAAATAGTAAGAGTAGGGGTAAACTTATCTAGATATTCTGCTACCTAAGGAGAAACTTAGAAGGGTAAAATAACTATGGAATGGGAAGAAGCTGCTATTAGAATAGAAATATAAGATAAAGAATGATAAAAAGGAAAGAATAAAATAAGAAATAAGGAACAGAGAAAATAAGTAAGGCAGATATTAATCAAAAGTAGTAGTTGCTAGTAGTCATAGGAATAAGTAAAGCTATTAACTAATAAGAAAATCACAAGCTAAAGAAGATTGACATATTATATAGTGGGTAGCATACTAATTAATATATATAATAAACTTAATTAAGTAATAGGAATGATTGCCAGTTGTAAGGCACAAGTACTAGAAAAGGATTAGATAAAGCATGTGCTGAGGTACTATGAATCTATAATATTGTTAAGAGTTATTGAGGTATATATGATATACAGTAGTTATGAGAAAATAAGGTTAGTTAATAGAAAGGAGCTCTGATAAGTAATGTTTCTGATAGAGAATAATAATCAACATAAGAAGAGTGATACTAGAAGCTTAGAATGAGGTGCTTGTCAGATAAATAAGACTATAAGAAGTTATAATAGATGATAGAAGCATATAATAAGATAGTAAAATATTATGATAATCTAATAAAAATAACTTTGAGTTACAATGAATTAATATAAGTAACTATGAGTTCTGATAGACTATAGATCATATCTGAGATATGATGAGCAATAATTCTAGTTACAATAAGATGGGTATCTCTATAATATGCTATATAAAGTATAGAAATTGAGCAATTTTATATGTTGCAGAAAGAGTACTAGCTAAAAGACAAGATTCTGGAATCCTATTATTGATATACTTGATAAAAGTACTCTTCAAAGTATTGATCCACTCTTCAATAAGAAAAATATTTCTTGAATAATAGATAAGTAGTGCTTACACAAATTAGAGTTTGGGAATAATAAAGCTAGAAGTGCCTAGCATCTTTAGCTCTTAGTCAATAAAGTTATATATCAACTAAAGTAGTGATGTTCTCTATAGTAGTACTCATCTAGAATAAGAGTAAGTATATATATACTATTATATCTGCCAATAGCACCACTATTTTGCTTTCTATAATATAGTTGTTTAATGCATACTTAGACTCCATTACTATTGAAAGATGATAGCAAGCTTCCATTATCAAGCACTACTAATCTAATATAACTTGTTTTGAAGGTACTAATAAAAGTTGATATTATTGATGTGTCAAAAATGAGTAATCTGAAATATACTGGGAGATCTTCTATATTGAAGTTTTGGCCTTTTCTTATATTAAAATAATTGAATACTTGGACAGAGATCTTATAAAAGGTACATGAAAGGGAGATATAGCCTACCAATAGAGCAATCTCCCTTATAGATATACTAGATTAATCTTGGAGAGTAGTAGTAAAGCTATCTTGATTAGATAAGGTAAATCTCTGTGATGGAATAATTTACTTTGATAGAGGACTGTAGTCTAATTTATTAGAATTAGAACTTGAGAGTAGCTTTAGAAATTATATAGTAAGCTGAGATATATATATTATATATATATTGAAATATACTAGTATTTCTAATGATCACTACTATTTCTTTGACTTCTGAGTCTTATTACCTACCATATTCTACTTGGGCTTAGAAAATAAAGCTATTGAATAATCAAGTGAGAACTATACTCCTTTTTCTGTAGTTATATAATCTTGCATACTAACTATTCAGATACTGACTGAGGATTCTGTATTGCTAAAATGGAGGTTGGATTATTATTGAATAGTAGAGGTACTAACAGAATATATAGTATAGTCTGAGAGACTCTGTATATTATACCATTCTAAATATATACTCTTACTGAGAAGCTCCAACATTTATCAAAATATTATAAAATAATTCATAAATATAATATTGTCATGTATACCAATATATTATAACCACTGTCATATTAGGATAAAAAGAAAGGTCAAATATTATTTTTCTACTAATCTGATTATTTTCTTTTTATTTATTTCTTATTTTTCTTTTGCTTTTTAATATATATATTTGGCTATTGCTAATTTATTCTTATGATTGCTATATTTTATCCAAAATAGATAATAACCAATCTCAATAGATCTCAAGTGATTAATTTCATTATTATCGCTTATTCTATCTCAGATAAAGGCATAATATTTTAGTTAACACTCCTTTCTTCTTTCCTTAGTGATTCATCAATATACTGAGTTTTTAAATTTGTTACTGAGTCATCATACCCTGAATATGTTAACCTTTCTATATTTTCATTTTAAACACTTGTAGCTGCCAGTAATCATATCTTTAAACTTCTCTTCCTATTTTATTGTCTATTAAAAATCCCCATTTTTATAATTCTTATTACTAATTGTAACAGAGATATTGAGTTCATAACAGTGCTTGATCTTTGAGCTTCTCTTCTTTTTTAGAAAATTCTCCCAGATAGCATCTGAAGTTACAATTAGCTTAGCAAATCTTTTAGCATCCTATAGTTATTAGAATCACTATTTCTTTTCTTTTCTTTTTCTTTTTGAAGTTATTATCTTATCTTATCTTGCTGAGATACCAACTTGCTGGTATATTACATAATCTTGATCATTCTATCAGGTTTTATCAGGTTCTATGATTTTAGTCAGATTATCACATGATCATTACTGTAACAGTCACAAGTCATATCTCTTAGTAGTATATAAATCTCCTGTACTTCTATAGTTTTCCCCTTTGATTTAGTTTTCTCTTACACTATAATACTTGTCTTTATACTGAGTTTTCTAGTTTTACTAGAAGTCAGTCTAGGTATTTTATCACATTTCTAATAATAGTTTAGTATGTACTTATAGAATATCATGCCCATAAGACCATTTATTCTATAATAGAGTAACTACATTATAGTATAGTTTGTATAAGTCTTGAGCACTAATATGCATATCAATATTTTTATGGCCTTTAACATAGCTCATTTCTGGGCTAAGTAAAGTTTGATAATAATAAGTGATAAGTAATAAACTTATGAGAATAGGAATTGTTTTTGTTTTTGTACTATATATGATAACTCTCTCAAATATAACATTTATGAAAACTAACTCCTCTGAATTTTTTGATATAGTAGTTTTTTTTTTCTCCTAATAGTTTTCTTATTCTTAGAAGAATGAATAGCTTCAATTATATCTAGCAGAAATTCTATTATAGCTTGGGTTTAGTTTGCCAGTGTGAGGATGACTATAGGTTAAACTAGTAGTACTAATTTGTAGAAGTTTTAAATATTAATAAGAGTTTAAATTACTGTCAAATATAGAATTGGATGAAATGGGTTATACTAATGTTCTGCCTAAATTCAGGATAATTAATAACTACTATAGTATACAGATAATTCAATTATTCTATTCTCTTATCCCTATCTTGTTATTCTGCTACTATATATTTACATATAGCAGGAATATCCAAGATCTTAAAAGATGCTTACCTAGAAGCTATATTACTTGAGTATATACTGTGACTATTATCTGTATAATATAAATCATAATACTATATATTAGTATGATAATATACAAAATTAACTAAAATATTCAAATATACCTTATTTTTGAGTCAATTGGAATTTACTATAATAATGTTCATAATATGAACTACAAATCTATACTTAAGAATGTTAGGAATATGAATACTTGCTCAAACTAACCTCTAGCAAGGCCAGAGAACTTAGTATAAGAGCTAGTTCAAGAAGAGCAAGAAAAAAGTTAAGGGGAAATCTATAGAAATACAGGGGGTTTATATACTATTGAGATGTGTAATAAGTGATATTACAGTAATAATCATGTGATAATCTGACTAATAATATGGAATGTCATAGAATCTAATAGAATTGAAAAGAACTATTAACATCAGATGATAAAACAGTATATTGGTATATTGGCATCTCAACATGAGAAGATAAGAAGATAGAAATAAAAAGAGAAAAGAAAATAATTCCAAGAAAGGATGTATAAAAGTATTTCTAGAGAGCTTAACTTTTTTCTAGGCTTTCTTTCCTTGAAGAGAGCAGTATATATATATCTTCTAATAACTTTGATATTTATATACTAGAGTCAGAGAAAATTCAGATATATGAGCTTCTATTAAAGTAGCCTCAAATATAGGATCTCAAAGCATTGGTATTGGTAAAGAACAATTTTCAAGGATTTTAGCATTCATATATTGACATTTTAATAGGACTTGGATAATTGATATATAGTAACTTACAAAACCATTCATATATTTGATACTTTTGTATTCATATACTTATAACACAATAACCATATATGGTAAAAGTATCAAAATATTATATAATATACCTTTGATATTGAAGATTATAACTCTATCTTGTATATTATGTAATATTTTTTCTGAGTGAGATATAAATATTTTACTTCAATTAAATATGTAAACAGTTTTATTGCTAATAATTCAAGATATAGAAAATATAAATAACTAGTATTTAGTATATCCTCTCTTAGCTCTCAACACAGCTTTTACCCTCCTAGACATACTTTCTATCAATCCCTAATAAACTATGGGTTCTATCTTATTCCATTCATCCTGGATCCTCTTCTAAAGCTCTAAGATCCCATTTAGTAGATTTTCATATTCTCCTAGCCTCTTCTTTAAGTGATACCATAGATGCTCAATTAGATTGAGGTCTGGAGATTGTGTTGGCTACCATAGAATCTCAAAATTATAGTTTTTTAACCAGTTCTTGGCCATCTTAAATGTGTGTTTAGGATTATTATCTTGCTAAAAGATAATGTCAGTATAGTTTTTACTATAATTATTATGCCTGAGCTTGAAGACCGACTTGAATGGGTAGATAGGGTAGGAGGAGTGCTTCAAGAGTCAAACAAACTGAGAAACTAGGTAACTAGGATTTCAACTCTAAGGTTACAGTAGTAGCTAGGAACCCTATTTATAGTAAGTCTACTAACCATAATCCTAAAGGTAAAATAGGGGAGAGAAGGGAAAAGGAAAAGAGAAAAGACTAAAGATGAGTCAAAGGCCAGAGTGAAGCAGAAGTGGAGTGGGGCCCTGACTAAGATGTGAGAGAAAAATGATATAAAGAGAAGTGGGTTAGGATCTAAGATACTCCTAGACTGGGCAATGGGCTGGGTGTGAGATAATACATCTGAGTAATTAAATAAAAGGAAAAGAAAAATATAGCTAAAAAACTGGGCATTATAATAATACTCCAAGCTAGCCTAAAGATTCTCCTCTAGAATCTGAACATAAAGGTCTCTATCTATTCTTCTATCAATCTTGTATACAAATCTAACTCTATCCTATATTATACAGCTCTAAACCATCACTGAACTACTACCAAACTTTAGAGTCTCCTCAATTAATCTATCATTTAGGCTCTCTCTAGCCTTCTTCTAGACCCATTTCTTACCATCTGACCCTATCCTATTAACCTTAGTCTTATCAGACTATACTACCCTCTTCCAATCATCTATAGTCTAATATTTATGTCTAATTACAAAGTCTAATCTCTCTCTTCTATATCTCTTACTAAGAAGAAGCTGTTTCTTCTTGACTACAGATTTCATTCCAAGACTCTTTAGGTATCTGCAAACTGTCTAGGTAGAGAGGAAAGTATTGCTAATATTTAAGAGGATTTTAGCTATATCTACATCAATAAGTATGGATATTAGTAGAAGAAAGTTTAGAAGGACATTCTCCAGTTGGTTTGAAAAGGTTGGGATAGTGTCTAGAACAATATTTGAATATGGACCCTTGGCTGAGACTAGTGGAAGATGAGATCTGGAATGTAGATAGCCCAGCATTAACTGAAGAGATAATATTATTAACTTGAACAGGAGTGAGAGATTTTATAGTGAGTTTCAAGTATTTGCTATACTTGATTTGGTCCAAGTTCAACTATTTATGATCACATAACCTGTGGGAACAAGTCACATGATCAAATTCCAAAAATGGAAACTAGTATGGAATGATTATATCTCTTAGCATTATTAGCAATAAAACTATTTACATATTTGATTAAAGTAAAATATTTATATCTCACTCAGAAAAATATTACATAATATGCAAGATAGGGTTATGATCTTTAATATCAAAGGTATATTATATAATATTTTGATACTTTTACCTTATATGGTTATTGTGTTATAAGCATATGAATACAAAAGTATCAAACATATGAACAGTTTTGTGAGTCACTGTAGATTGTAGCATCTATGAATGAATCTGGTATCAAATTTTGGAATATGACTTCAGCCACTCACTTATTCATATTAGATGATCTTGATGACCTATCTCTTTTTCCCAGACTCTGCATGTCAACTATACTCCAAAGCTTTGTTATCTGACATTTTTAACCTCCTTGTACTCCCACCTTTTGACAAGAAGCAGACTATAGTCTTTTTTTTTTCCCAACTCTATATTTATAGCTTATATAGTGTAGAATCCAATGTTTGGACTTGTACTCTAGTCAAATTTTTGAAAGTGGACTATATTGCAGATTCTATTGCAGTGTCTTTGGATGGCCATCAGTTTATTTCTCTATAGATTGGGTGTCTCCCACTATGGGATCTGAAAAATGGTAAATGCATTGCTCAGCTAAAATCCAGATCTTTATTATATTATTTGGTGTAGGTTACATTCTCCCTTAATAGAAACAGCATTTTTATTGATAATTGTGTTAATAAACTCTGCTAGCAAATCTACCCTGCTTCTCCCATAAATGATCAACTCCCCTTACTACTGATGGTTTTTATTCCCATACTACAAGAATTGTCCCATCAAGAGGATTCTCCATAAAACTCGTCCTACTAATATCATAGCAGTAATAAATAGATGATAGATCATGATGGGAGACACATACTTTGGGTCCCACTGGATAATAGAGATGTTGATTCTAAGGTTTGCATCCATGGTAATAGAATTGCCACAACTATTGATTATGAGAACATTCATATATTTGACTTTTCTACTGTATTGCTGCCTTGGGACTGATAGTTGAACCTTCTAAAGTTGTAAAGGTTAACATTTACCCATGTAGTGTAGCTCGAGACCTTACATTACTATATAAGAATTGCCACACTGTTATTTATGTCTGTACTTTGGTAGAATATAATTGACTCAGAAGTTCAGTTGCAGTTTTTTTCCGTGTACCATAACGGATACAGACACTACATAACTGAAAGGGCAGTGTTCTTCAATAAACTTGACGACCCTGACATCTTGTCTTTCCCCTCAGGAACCTTTCACGAATTCTATATCCTAGCAATATGCATAAAAGTACAATATATCAAGCTTGAGTACTTTGTTCTCCAAAGGACGTTCGTCAGTGGACAAACATTCCATCACGGCCCACTAGATACCAGTACAATTCGACTATGTTCCAGATGCAATGTACTGATGAAGTCCTTATCTATTGTCATATAACCCAATCTACTTACAGCAACTAGCCCCAAATAAAACGTAACAAACCTACCAAAATCTAGTTAGGCAAATTTTTTTCTTGTGTCATATCGTTGTAACATTACGGCGCAGCAACGAACATATTGTTCAGACATCAACGACTCCTATACGTAATCATGCGAATTCATAATTCTTTCGAGCGAGGATCAAAATGCGATCCAGAGTTTAGGTTGACGCCTGAACCGAGCTGATGGGAAAGTCAACCGAAACGGTAGTAGGGAACACCTTTTCGCTCCGTGTAACTTACCATATAGCAGACATAGAGCACCCAGAATCTGTATGGACCCTGAAAATGCAATAACATAATGCCAACTTGAAGTAGCTGCGTATATTGCTCCACTAATGGGTGGTCCAGAAGCCTCTCCTGCTTCCAAATGTGAGCCCCGAACAGAACTGTGAAAGTATGCGCATAGCGAACCTGGAGCCGCAAACATAAATATCAACCCGGTAAGAGTTGCCAGATTATCCGTCCCGTAAAAATGCGCAGCTGATACGTATCGTCATCATCCAAACTCTAGCAAGAGGAGCGACAGATGCGGACCGACGGGAGTAGCCAAAGACCAGAAACATACACCAACAAAACCATATAGAATAGACATCGCCATCTGAATATGCTCAGTAAAGAACAGAAGGAAAAAGTCGTTGACTTACAATGCCAGAATAGTTGTGGACAAAATTCCACACAAGCAATTGAAGCAAACCAGACAGTAGAACGACAACGAACAAGGCGTTCGCAACACCTATTCTATCAGCAACGAAACCGGCAGAACAACGCCCTATTCCTGAAGAGACGTTGAGCATTGTTACGGAAAGGACAGACAGCTAGTAGTATAAATCGGATTATCAGGGAATTTGATGTAGTGATAAAGGAGGTTTTTACAATGTCGCTCAAATTCGGGATTTTTTGTTTTGCATACGTCGGAAGATAGAAGAACGGTACTGGGAACCCGAAATTGCAAAAGAATAGGCAACCTGAAATGCTCCAGAATATCGGGTCCTTCAAGAACTTCTTGTCATACCATACAAAGTCACGGCGAGCGTTCAAGTCCGGGATAATACGCTCCTTAATCAAAAGAAAGGAAAACGTAAGCACGACAGCGTCGATTCCGGCCTTGATGAGCATAGTTTTTCGCAAACCAAAATGTGACAGCATCACTCGAATTATTGCAGACGCTACAGCCCCGCCTATATAAAATGAAATATGGTCAGAGAACGCTCTTGCTCAGCGGGCACGAGTCTACCAAAAGAGCTCCCGGACAGCACAATTCCTGTTGCGAAGGCACGCTTTTTGAGAAACCACTGGGATGGAAGAGCTGCCTAACGAAACATCCGTTAAGCTAGAATATAATCCGACTAGTTGAAAATAACAGACTGTTAACGGAAAGATGAAACTTCCCGATACGCCCTGCAAGACACCCTACGCATAATGTGTTAGGACGCAACGCGCTAGCTGACAGTAGACGCCTGTACTTGAATGAGCATGAAATGCCACAACTTTGTGCTGAATGCTGTCCCAAGGACGAAGGTCACCCAAAGCAAACAGCCTATTGCAATCAAAGGCCGATATTGACTAATGAGGAGGTATCAGTTATGGAACCCTACGAGCCTCAAGATCTAAACCAACTATCGATCTGCAAGTTTGCCAGTGATAACTGATAAAAATGTCATTAGCTGCAAATTCAAATCTGTAAGTGACTGTGAATAAGAGAAATGTAGGACGCCTACGCTTCCAGGTAAGCTCCCAATGAGACTCAAAGTGTACGGCGGGACATCAGAAAGTATATTTTCCGAATAATACGCTTGAAAAACTCCCCAGCACTTGATATTTATAAACATAACAATAGGATTGAAGAAGGCGATTCGAAAAATCTTACCAGGCTACAAAAATTCCAGTAGTAAGTTCAGATTTTCCAGATAAACGGAAGTGTCTTACCTGAGACCGACGCATACAGCAGTAATTAGAAAGCACCCAAGTACAACGAGCCAAGCTCGCAGGCCACCATCTGGAAAATCGTTGTCATCCTGAAGAGCTTGCGCCGCTTCAGGAATATCCGCGACAGTTTTTCCTAAAGCAAGGTCAGTTTTTTCGGATTGAGTGACGGACATGGCAGAGAGTCAAGAGGTTCAGATACCTTTAACACGCTGGTGGCATTATAAATATAATGGCTCACAACAGGATCCAGTGGGTGCGGTAGCATTGCTCAGAATGAGCCGTTGAACACGTACAATTTCTGTGCAGAGATCATCGATCGTCATTGATTACTATATCGGCAATTACTACGTATTTTCCCACGATTGCTATTTTTTGACGTCACACGGAACGGGTCACGCCGGCTCTCGCCCAGTACTGTGGGCTCTACACAAAACGCCAGGTTGCAGAGGGCCCAGCAATAGGTAGGTATTGATACATTCTCAAAGTGTCCAGGTCTGTTGCCACAAAACAGAGTTGTTCCGGACTTTTTTACCTCGCGGTGGTCCACAATGGTTGAATGTTTGTTCCTGCATTAATAATTTCTTATCACGCTTACCATCTCTTATCGATCGCTTCTTGGTCAGTACAGGATTTTACTCTCCATTGCGACTTTCTCACCCCTTTTCTGTTCTTCATCGTGCCCTTTGCCTTGTTATGACGTTTTCTGATGTTCCTTACGCTTTTTCCTCTGATCTGATAATCTAACCTTATTCTCAGAAACACACCATAATAACGAAACAACAACACCTCAAATCTTCGACATCTTTTGAAATGCTTGCATGTAATAAATCTCTGTTCCTTTCTACTATCTCAATCATTTCGTCTCCACATTGTCCGGATGTTGCCGCAGTTGCCGAAGACTGATCCATGATGATCATATGTCCGTCCCTATAAGTACAAGATATGCAATTAATTGCGGCCATATGGTGTACGAACGAAGTTCAACAATCTGTCATGTTTGTGTGATGTATAGCTCCGGGTAAGACGTAAACTAGGAAACCTCACTGACAGTTGGATAGGCCCCATTGAAACACGGCCGATAGACCGCCTTGTATTGTACCTCGACTAGCCTTGGGTTGTCATGTACAAGACCACACTTGGCTGGTCAGACGACAGAGACCAGTCTAGATTACAACCATCCTTGGAATAGCCGATCCAAGGCTCGTTTGTGTGCGGAATACTCCCTTTCGACCTTGATAATCACTTGAGCGTGCTCTCCGTGCCTGATCAATAGCAGTGGCTTGATAGCATGCAATCTATTATCAACACGTGTCTAGTTTGTAAGGTTCGTTCCATGATCCAAAGGGATCAAAATGCCGTCCAAAGTTTAGGTTGTCGCTTGAATCGAGCTCACGGAGAAGTCAGAAAACAAGAACATACCCCATCAGAGAGGGACATACCATACAGTACACATATGGCACCTAAAACCTGTATGGACCCAGAAAACGCAATAACATACTTCCAGCTTGACGTCGCTGCATATATCGCTCCAGCTATCGGAGGTCCTGCGAGCTCGCCTGTTTGTAATTACGTGTTAGAACCGAACCTCAGGGATACGTTCAGAGGGAGCGGAACAGACCTGGAGACGCAAACACAAACATCAATCCAGTTAATGTTGCAAGATTATCTGTCCCGTAGTAGCACGCAGCTAGAGAGTATTGTTATCAGCTCAGCTTGTGAGATGGGCGACAGATACGGACCTACGGGAGTAGCCAACGACCAGAAACATACAGCAACAAAACCATATAGAATTGATAATGTCACCTGAAGCGTACTCAGTATGGAGTCTGAATACAACAATAATGGCTTACAATACCAGAGTAATTATGAACAAAATTCCACATAAGTAATTGGAGCAAACCAGAGAGTAGGACAACAGTGAATAAGGAATTTGTAACACCTATTTTGTCAGCAACAAAACCAGCACAACAACGTCCAATCCCCGAAGAGATTCCGAGCATGGTCACAGTTAAAGCTGATTGCTATAATTCTTGTCAGAAAACACAATAATCAAGGTAAAATGGGCTCTTACGATATCGCTCAAGTTTGAAACGTTTTGTTTGGCATATATTGGGAGATAGTAAAACGGTACCAGAAACCCGAAATTGCACAAACATAGGCAACTGACGATGCTCCAGAATATCGGATCCGTCAAGAATTTCTTCTCATACCATACAATTCTCCGGTGGACACCACTTACGTCTGGAATACGGCGTTCTCTAACGAGAAGAAAGGCGAGTGCGAGCACAGCGGCGTCAATTCCAGCCATTATAAGCATGGTCTTCCGTAGGTCTAAGCGTGACAGCATTTCCCGGATCATCACAGACGCCGCAGCTCCTCCTATGCAAACAGGGACATAATCAGGACGTAATCGTGCTGAATGAATAAGGAGTTACCAAAGGAGCCACCTGAAAGAACGATACCTGTTGCAAATGCCCGTTTCTTGAGAAACCATTGAGATGGAAGAGATGCCTGTTCAAGAAACCGTTGATCTAAATCCAAATCCAGAACATATCATAGCGACACACTGTTAAAGGAAATATACAACTAGTAGAGATGCCTTGCAAAACACCCTACAATATATTAGAAAGCAATAGGCAGGCTGATGGAAAGGCGTGTATACTTGAATAAGGATGAAATGCCATAGCTTCGTGCTAAACGCTGTCCCTAATAGGAAGATCACCCACACCAAGCAACCTACTGCAATTAATGGGCGGTATCGGCTGATGAAGCTAGGTCAGTTGCGGGAGCTTCGAGCTTCAGAATAGAAACAGACTATCTGTCTGCAAGTTTGCCTGTGACGACTGATATGGAAGTCATCAACTGTAAATTCGAAAACATGAGTCTTAATCAAATACAAAAACCAGACACTTACGCCTCCTGGTAAACTACCGATGAAACTCAGAGTAGACGGCGGGACATCGGAAAGGATATATCCCGAATAGTAAGCTTGAAAGACCCCCCAGCTCTTGAAGAACTTTATCGTCACAATGACAATGCGACAGAATATAACCCGCAAGTCTTACCAGGCTGTAAAGTCCAACATTGAACTCGATTTTCTGAGATAAACAAAAGCAACTTACTTGAAGCCGACAGTTACAGCAGTAATTATAAAACAGCCAAGCACAACGAGCCAAGCTTTTATTCCGCCATCCGGAAAATCGTTGTCGGTCTGACCTGACTGAGGCTCTCCGATAAGCCCCAAGATCTTCTCCTCGGACTCGAGCTCAGTCTTTTCGGATTGACCGACAGACATCGAAGGGCCAGACATTCAGACCCCTCCAATAAGCTGACAGTGTTGTAAAGATAAGAATGGTGAGCTCATGAGTTCGCAACAGTATTCCACGGCTAAACGCTACCCCACAAGTCCGAGTCAGTTTCACAGATATGGATTTATAGTAGCAGCGCAACCGCTGCACCTTGCGTCTTCGGTATGGATGGCAAAATCCGGAGACATTATATTCCATATTTCCGTCCAATTCAAAGTAACTTGCGGATGAAACTGGGGCAGCTCCGAGAGATGCTAGAAGCGGGGTGCCAGTGGCCAGTGAGATGCCAATAGCCGCAACTCTCCGTCCAACTAGTCACGTGTTGTCACGATCACGCACCACAGGTTCAACCAGCTCCGCCACTATGCGAACATCGTTCGTACATCCCATATCCTCTTTCTTGGTGAGATAAGTGAGGCAGAACAACGCACAAACGATGCCCTGCTGAACAAATCAGATGGCCTCCTGGTGCGCTTCAATAGATATTTTAATAACTCGTCAAGGGAAGTTGGCTGAAAGGTAGTCCGGGGGTTAGATGCACTGGCGCCGTACTGACCGATATCGGTCTTCTTACCCAAGGCCTTGGAAAAGAAATTTATTTCATCGATTAGGAGTCTCCACTAATAGTATCTGGATAGCGTCGACACTTCAAATTTGCTTAGTACCGACACATGTCAATCCTTACATAAGACGCGCCATCAACGGAGAGCACCGCGACGATCTTCAAGTTGTCCACAAACTGACTTGCGATATTAATTAGAACAAGAAGTAAACAGGATCTTTTTCAAAGTTACTTTAAACCCGTCTCCTTCGCTTTCTGGTCGGCTCTGACACAAGACAGAAGAGGCGGTAAGACATGTGCTCCGCCGCCGCGCCGGGGAATGATCATATTGACTGGAAGCGTTCTTCCTCTGATAGTTGCCACGGAAGTGCTCACTGTCGCTGAAATTTACTGAACACAGGGTTAGGCTTATCTTGAGAACTGGCAGTCTAGATCGATGTACTCTGTCTGTTTGTTGATACAAATTCAAAACTTATTTTGATGGTATCAGTCATGAGAATGATTCCCGTTTGCCCTCCAAGTCTTAGGTCCTAACAATAGGACGAAACTTGATTCTCGTGAAGTCCAAGAAATTTACATTACAACGTCTATCCATTTTATTTTGAAGGGAGTTCAGAATGCGGCCCAAATTTTAGGCTGGCGCTTAAACCGAGCTGACCGAAAATAAACTCAAAAAGTCAAGAATGTATTTTCGGTTGAGACCTACCATATAGCAGACAAAAAGCTCCTACGACCTGAATTGTTCCTGAAAACGCGATAACATAATGCCAACTTGAAGTAGCTGCGTATATTGCTCCACTTATTGGTGGACCCGCAAGCTCTCCTGCTTCCAAATACACAATCAGAATCGAAGATGAGAGTATAAGCATAACAAACCTGGAGCCATGAACATAAATATTAATCCTGTTAAAGAGGCAAGATTGTTTGTTCCATAAAACCTTGCGGCTAAAGGGTATTGTTACTCCCTGACTTTAAAAGACGAGTGACAGATCCGGACCAACTGGTGTAGCCAAGGACCAGTAACACAAGGCAACGAAACCATATAGAGTAGAAAATGTCACCTGGGTGTACTTAGTAAAGAACTGAAAACCAAAAGGATTCTTGGCTTACAATACCAGGATAGTCACGGACAAAATTCCACACGAGTAATTGAAGCAAACCAGATAACAGGACGACAGTAAACAAGGCATTCGTAACGCCTGCTCTGTCAGCGACAAGGCCAGTACACCAACGTCCTATTCCTGAAGAGATATTGAGAATGGTTATGGGAAGGGCCGATAGCTATAAATCAATTGTCAGGAAAATCTGTTGTCGTGATAAAAGGTGTATTTACAATGTCGCTCAAGCTTGGAACGTTTTGTTTGGCATAAGTCGGAAGATAGAAAAACGGTACAGGGTACCCGAAATTGCAGAAACATAGACAACCTACAATGCTCCACAATATCGGGTCCGTCAAGAATTTCTTGTTGTACCATTCAAACGTACTGCTAGCAGCAGTTAAGTCGGGGACATGGCGTTCTCTAATCAGTAAAAAGGAAGATGAAAGTACAATAGCATCGATTCCAGCCTTGATGAGCATGGCCTTTCGAAGACCAAATTGTGAAAGCATCACTCTGATCATTACAACCGTTGTTGCCGCTCCTATGTAAACGAAACATAGTCAGAGGCTGCTGCAACTCGGCCAACATGCAGGAATTTACCAAACGAGGCTCCAGAAAGCACAACGCCTGTCGCGAACGCACGCTTTCTGAGAAACCATTGGGATGGAAGAGACGCCTGTTGAAGAAGCCGTTTAGCCAGGAGTCAGAAAACCGAGCTAATTTACGGTAACGGACCGTCAAAGGAAGGATGAAACTAGCTGATATACCCTGTAGAACACCCTATGACGTGTAAGATAACGACGCGATGGTTGACGAGAAACGCGGTTACTTGAATAAGCATGAAATGCCACAGCTTTGTGCTGAACGCCGTTCCAAGCAGAAAGACCACCCATAGTAAGCAACCAATTGCAATTAAAGGGCGATATTGGCTAATGAAAGTTCATCAGTTATCCTTTCTGTCGTTCCAAGATTCAGGATCGAAACAAACTATCGATCAGCGAGTTTGCCCGTGACGACTGATAGAAAGGTCATTAACTGCGGGATTGAAGCTGTAGATCATCGCAAATTCAACAAAGGAGCTTAAGCATGCTTACGGCTCCCGGTAAGCTACCAATAATACTCAAAGTGGACGGCGGGACCTCAGGAAGTATATGTGTCGAATAGTATGCTTGAAATACTCCCCAGCACTGGTACTTATAAACACAGTGCCTGAATGGTAGCATGTGACTAGCAAATCTCACCAGACTATGAGTCCAACATGAGTGAAATTGTTGCAGATAAACAAGAATGTCTCGTCTTACCTGAGACCAACGGAGACAGCAGTGATTAGAAAACATCCAAGTACAACGAGCCATGCTTGCAGGCCTCCATCTGGGAAATTGTTGTCGACATGGAGAGCTTGCGGGGCTTCAAAGTTATTTGCGACGTTCTTGTTTGAACTAAGGTCAGCCATTTCGGATTGAATGACGGGCATGGAAAAGCGACGAAAATTGGACTCTTCCAACAAGCCTGAAGCATTATCATGTAGGATGTAACAACTTACTACAGAATCCTTCAGATGCGATGACGTTACATGGCGAATGGGTGAGATTGTACACGTACAACTTGAACGTATACTTCCGAGAGGTATGTATCGGCAAATTCCAATATTACTACCCAGGTACCCAATTCTTGATAGATGATCACACTGCCTTGCGCATCCTTTATACCTGCTCTCCCATTTGACCTAACGCATGGACTGAGCCTAGAATTGATGATACGATATTCAGCCCAATTATTTAGAGTCGATAAGTATTTACCTAATGATGAATATACAGTACTCGTTTTCACTGGTATCGATAGGAGGCTTGTTTCATCCAAGATGCGGCCTTCGGACGAGATGCTGAGGGATGATTAATCGTTAATGGAAGTTTATATAAGACGCGCCAATAGCGGAGAGGGATCATGACGATCTGGTGCATGGATGGACTTTATCGACAATTAAGTACAAGAACACCCAAAGATCGGTTTGTCAGCCATTTCCCTCGGTTTCGGCCCGAGACCCCGTGATAGCGCACCCGCCACAAAAGGAAATAGGATTACCGGATATATGCTCCGCGGAATTAAAACTTGGTCACCGTCATCATCGCAGAAGGTGCCCCCCTTCCTGCGCGCCGCATCTTATCTGGCGACTTCGGGTGCGTTCGACGCCCTGAGACATTTCTCTGAAGACGAATCTGGCGCAAAGGTACGCGGTGGCGGCTTGGGGTCGAATGTCTGCTATTGGAGTATGGCGCTGGACTGACTAGGACTCTTTGTCGGCTTCGCTTGGTTCGTCATTGACAGCAAAGACAACAGCTCATCTTCGGCATAAAAACTCGGAGCACCAGTATCTTTAACTATATAATGGCTTGCTCTTCGTTCAATACTCGGCATTCAGACGTCTCCCTCATGGCCTTCTCTTGTTATCGTCTCTTTTTTCTAACTCTCGCTTTCTTTGCAGTAACGCTCTTTGGCTTCTATCATCTGCGCTTGCAACCTCTCCTTTCTGCTGCTGGTATCTGGCGCGACATCGAACCAGTTGGCAATGAGGCTTGCGAGATTGTATCTGAACTGCAGGCTTGCGAAAGTGGGTAATCTTCAAGTCGTATTTTCTTATCCGACATGACCTCGTCTTTTCGCGAGTAGAGATGGTGTTACACCGAGAGACAGGTTTACTGTATCTCGCCTGCTCAGATCCATACACACGCACCAAGTGGATGCCAGCCATGTCCTTTTACGAGCCACCCTGCTCATCTTCAGACTACATCGCTACTTATGACCCCTCTACATCCAGAATTAACCGCTTGGAATTACCAGAGCTCGATTCCGTACGCAAGTTCGGAGTCTCCGTTCACGGCATGGACGTGGTGTCTTCCTTAAACACGAAAGAGATATTCATCTATCTCGTAAACCACCGACCGCCACTCGGAGATCCGTCCAAACTCGGAGCAAATTCTGTCATTGAGATCTTCAAGCTGAACCCTGGGAGCGAAGGGCAGATATCTCACGTGCGGACAGTTGAACATCCCTTAATTGTTTCTCCAAACGACATCGTCGGATCTTTTGACGGAAAGAGCTTCTACTTCACTAACGACAACGCCGTTAAAATTGGACATTTCGTGAGTGACTATTTTTGGAATCGACACAGGTTCTGATATCTTAGAAGAGAAAGCTGGCATCCATTCTCTTCCATGCGAGGGACAACAACATCGTTTACTGTCACGTTGATACAGGATGCAAAGTCGCGTTAGACAACTTGAACGGCGTCAACGGAATCACCAAGTCCCCATGGAATGAAACTTACTACGTCGCGAATCATCGTCTCGGGGGAGTGAAAGTTGTGGACAGACAACCCGATGATACCTTGGTGCTTTTAGACGAAATCCCAACTGGTTTAATTACTCCATTACATGTAGCCATCATTTATCTGATATACGCCTTGACCTAGATCGTGTTTTGGACAACTTGTCCGTGGATGACGAAGGACATGTTTGGGCTGCAAGTGTGTATACAGGCTGTTCAAAGATTATAACTCTGACCTATCTCCTGCAAGGCGTACCTAAGGCATTGATGACCCTCGCGTACTTTGCGAATCCTTTCGGTTCTCCATTGGCGCCTTCGTCAGTACACCGGGTGTCCATCAACACGGACGCGAGCTATCATCAGAATAGATATCGGTATCGAACAGACAAGGTGCGATCGCATATACGCACACTTTCGTCTCGTTCAAGTGAACTCAGGATTATCCAAAAAAAATAACAGGTATTCGAAGATGAAGGATATCTCGCATCTGGATCCACCTCGGTTGTCCATGATTCGAAAAATGGCAAACTTTTCATCCATGGCACGTATCTTACTTCCAACAGTCAACTCGCAAATTCGTCAACTGATGTTTCTGGGCTGTAGGACTCGTGGCTCCTCACCTCACCATATGTGACGTCAGTCAGCCATGACGGTAATGACTCTAGATTATCATACGCGGACTTGACGCCTTTGGCGCTTTGGCCTGTGATCGTTTGTTGGAGATAGGATCAATTTAGATTTCATTGCTAGCAGGAATATAACAGCAGTAAAGCAATATGGTATTCATTCATTAATATTCTTATCATACGCTCCGCTACTACCATATGATGTATCATTGTGCACGCCTCATGCGAAACCCTTCTTGACATCAGGGTGAATGATCGAATGCGTTGCATTTGCCCCGCATATTTACTAGAATATAAACATTTATGCTCCGGTAATCAACAACTAGGCCAGAGCGTATGATATAATATTATGGAGCTATTGAATGAAGAATAGAAGGGGGTATGGTTTCCCGAATAGTCCCGTTAGTAACAATACAACAGTACACAATCCAGTAAGTTAAACAATAAGGAGCGACAACACTCGACACATAACCCACAACTGTGGAGGGAGGATATCACGAAGAATCAAGAAGGAAAAAACGCGTCCAAAAGACGACCTTGCTTGCCTCCGGCCGCTAGCGGCGTAACCTCTTGCCCCTGAGCATTGGCCAGCCACGATACGACCTTCTTGAGAGCGAAATCCTCCACGGGTCTCCTTGTAACCGGCTTCCGGCATGAAGGACATGTATACTTGGGCGGAGGGTATTGCGCGAGGAATAAGTTGGCGTGTAGAAAGGTGTTAGGGTCGATGGGGGGATTATGCAAGACACGGTGTAGATGCGGGGGCAAGGGTCTATATGCAGGATTGCTATTCATGTGCTGCGTCCGGGTTGTGCCAAACCAGTTGCATAAACAACTGCAACAGAATACATGTCCACACTCTGAAAGACTATTAACATAAAAAGGTTGACGAGTCGGTTTTTGGTTTTTGGGGGTGGAGGAGATAAGTGGAGATGAACATACAGATATGGAGACCACATCTTCATTATGCAGATCTCGCAGGTCAATTCTTCCTCCAGGGAATCTAGATTCTAAAACAATGAAGTAGGACGTGAATTTTGCCAATTTATACGCAACTCGTGGCTGCTTCAACTCACGTTATTCGACACCTGCGATAACTGGAAGGCCAACATGAATCCATTTTCTGGATACAGATAATACGTGTAATAACATAAATAACGCACCTTGGCTTTGTTCTCAAAAAGCTCCCGTTTAGCACTGTCAGCTTCCTGCTTCGCACAATCAAGATCCTTCCTCATACTGTCAAGTTGCTTCTTCATACGTTTGTTCTCCTATGAAAAAATAGTTATATGAATAACCATGTTTTCGCATCGAGGTTGTGGATGTGAAACATAATAATAACCTCTTCTATTTTCTTGTTCTTGTTCTTCAGAAAAGCGACAGCCGCGATCCCATCAGAATTGCTTGCAGTCGGTTTTGACGAAGCCTCACTGTCCGATGAATCAGTTATTTCCAAAACTTGATGAGATGCAGGTTGGGCCTCCGACGTTGGACCAGCATCAGCAGGCCTGCGTTTTGAAACTGGGGTTTTACGAGGGAGAGGCAACTCGTCATCCGAAGACAGTTCGATTACGTCTTGGTGTTGTGGCACACCAACGCGCGGTGGTGGTCCTGCTGAGAGCCGTTTTCGTTTGTGAGAGTCAGGAGACTGGCGCAGGGTTGTTTGGCGCAGAGAAGCAGCAGCATTAGTGCCGGATCTTGTGCGTCCCGTAGGCATTGTAAATGAAGAGAAGAAAAGACTCGGACGAAGGGGTTTTTTTTTGGGGACGAACAAGTGTTTTGTACGATATGACGCTGTTCACCAGCACTGGCAGTCACGTGGGTTGGCTTTCCGTTTTCAGCCTTTTTGAGTTTGCATTGTAATCAGAAGAACGAGTGGTGTGGCTTGATTCTGCTGAATAACTTCTTATTCAATGCCATGGACTATATTGGCCCCATACCATTCGCATAGCTTTCCCTATTCCGATTTTCATTCTTGTATCTTGGAACATTCAGTGATGTCCGCCCGTGATATTCGATTTGACCGCGATGCAAGCTGGACTTGGAGATAATTGAAATGGCATTTACACTTCCATCTGCATCGTACGAGATAACACAGCTTATACCCACTCAGGTCACTGTTGACCTCCCACGGTGTCTTGTTGAGCGCGACGAGAAGACGCCGCGCAATCAGTTTCTCGAAGACCTCAGATGTAAAAATCACCCAGTCTTCTACGTCGAGTTTATGAACTCGTCTGCCAGAACGAACCCTAATACTCATTTTTTATGTGGACGGTGACATGAGGTGGATCGTCGCAAGTTGATGTTATGAAGACAAATCTCTGTATTATCTAGACGTACATAATAGAACGGAAGAATGGATGGGGTCAAAGGTTTGTTTGTAAATTCAACATGGACCAGGAAGTGCTAAACCTTGACCAGCAAGGGAAGCTTGTGGTTTACAACATGCGGAAAACTTTCATTGATCGATTCATCAGTGATGATGCACAGCTCAAACCTATCGGGATGCTCGAGTCAGATTACTGTAGTTTTGTTTGTAGCAAGATAGGTATAGAATCTTTTATTCCTCTTGCCTAGATGCAATCAATTCAGAGCATCGTGCCCGGAATTCTGTAATGAACGACTCGACAAGGGAATGTGATACTGCACCGTCTCCCCAGGTGACAGATACACCAACATCACCTTCAGGCCCTCCGACCACACCAAGCTTGATTGCAGCACCTCCAACCGGATCACATAAGGCAAACATCATCTTTTCAATCTTCCATTTGTCTTCCGGTTCCGCCTTCCAAAAGGCCTTCCCGAGGTTAGACAGCTCAAGTCCAGCCTGACGTTTCTTCCCCCTCATGCCTTTGAAGAACGCGTTATAGTTGCCAAACAAGAACTTGATAACGCCAATCTTCTCCTTGGATTTTTCAACTTGGGACCGCAGAGTCGAGGCCAGGGCGGCGGCTTCTTTCCACGAGAATTCAGTCTGCGTTATTGGAGAGAACATCTCGTATACGGAAATTTGATTGCACATGACGTCTGGAGGAGTTTGTGACAGCTGCCGAAGGGAAATGGGGATACATGACGTGATAGCCGTATAGGAGGCGGAACTACTAGATGTTTTGTTGGTGACAAGCCCTGCTATCGTCGAAAGAGCCAGTGTGTGGAGAGCAGAGGTTAGCGTTGAGTTGTTTTTACGGCATAGTTCCAGGAGATGAGAAGAGTCATTGGCAGAGAAGTGGAAGATTCTGCAATGATTCCGCAGTTGAGGCACTTTCACCACAGGATTTCCTGTCCATGCAGACGAAGCTCTGGTCCAAGATACAGGAATAAATAACGCGACCAGCTCGCGAATTACTGTGGAACTCGACACGGAGAGGTCCAGCAGCTCTTCCATTGGTGCAACGAGTTGTATGGGAGGGACAGAGATATTATTGGTCGACAGATCTTGAGAACGTGTTGGTGGATCGTTTAAACCGGATGCTAAAGCTTTGTGGAAAGCAACACCGCTTTTACCGTCGGCAATGCAATGATGATAAGCGAAGAGAACTGTATGATCTTTTAACACGATAACCCTCCAAAGCGGATTAAATTCTGTCGTATCGAAGGGGTGGAGAAATTCGCGTTCCATGACAAGAGCCACATCGTCTTCATCTACGAATGTGACGACTTTATCCAGGTCCACAGTTTGAAGACGAGCATAGACTGCGTGTTTGGTTGACTCGTCGAGTAGATAGACTCCAAGGGAAGCGTGGGTTTGAATGAGTTTTGCGAGAGCAAAGTACAGTGTGGGTTTGTCTAATAACGTTGAATCTGCGGTGTACTTTGCAGAAACGATTATGCAGCTTTCGTGTCCCAGGTGATGTCGCGCAATGTAATACTTCTCCAGCAAGCCTGAACATGTTTATCGAATCAGCTATAAAATAGAAGAATGGTGAATACCATAGTGACAGACCTGCTTCCCTAACGATAGAAATTGCCATCTGGCAGGGAGAGCTTTGGAACTGATAAAAATCCTAACAAAAGCGTCCCACTGGCTGCGTGCAAAATAGTCAACTTCTGCAGCAACTTGGTTGACAGACTGAATTTGAAGAGAAGACATCGGCTTTCTGATCCGAGCATCAAGGAATGGCTGTACGATGCTGCGGCAATAAGTCAAGACAAGGTGGGTGCTGGGAATTGGGGGCTTCAAAGCGCTCATGCAAGAAACTCAGCTGCATTGCAATTAAAAACCGAAACATCCAAAGTACAACGTTCGCTGCTGAACCACAACGACAAAAATGACGAGTACTAGCAAGGACAAAACGATTAGTTCACGTGACGTTCACCTAATCTGGCGATAACATGACAAATCATCTTTATCTGATAACGGGTTTGATCTTAACAACAAGTCTCTGCGCTAGATCATGCAATTCTGCTTATACCCTTGCTGTCCGTCTATTCCATAACGCATCTGCTTTGTAAACGTTTTCAACCCCATGCTGTCTCTTTCTCGCCCTTCCTTTGTTCTCTCATACTCTTCTCGTCGAAACACCTTCAGATCCTTTCATCTCAACAGACCTTATGCAATGCCTACACAATCCGACAAACGAACCATCGTCGTTGTAGGTGGAAGTTACATCGGTCAGTTCTCCGCCCATTTTGATTTTTGCGTCGGTTAACATCTTGCAGGCGCCTGGGCGGCCCAGGCTGTGGCGGACTCCATGCACAAAACGCACAAAACAATCCTCATAGAAAAGAATACCCACTTCCAGGCGAGCCTGCATACCTTTGCTCTCCACGCGTCATTTCATACAAACATCCCTCAATTAGCACCTATTCACTTTTCCTCGATTTTCCGTGGTTCCTGGTCATGAACACATGGCTTTCGTCCCATTCACCGATGGCTTCTTCAAGATGCAAACTGCACCTCATGAATCCGCTTCCGTCCTTAACGCCAAAGTCACGGAGGTTCTGTCGGACAAAGTCGTGTTGGATCGCGGCGAACCCATAGAATATGACTATCTTGTACTGGCTACTGGCACTAAACTATCTCCGCCTGGGAGTTTGGCGACCTCATCCAAGGCAGAAGGTATATCATTCTTCCGGGACTATCAAGCACAGGTATCTAAAGCGGCTAGGATAACAATTATTGGTGGAGGTGCTGTTGGTGTCCGTGAGTCTTCCTTTACATTAGTGGTAAGGAGGATTTTTTCTTACATTTTTACAGAGATGGCTACGGATATCAAAGACCGTTACCCACACAAGACCGTCACTCTCATCCACTCTCGTACCCAACTAATGAATAATTTTCACTATCGTTTACATGAAATAGTCTTCGACAGATGCATGGAGCTCGGTATCGACGTTATTCTTGGGGACAGAGTAAAGGTCCCTCAAACCGGTTACCACAACTACGCCTCGTCCACTTTTGATGTGGAACTCACGAGTGGTGCGAGAGTATCCACCGAGTTTGCGGTACACATCCCTAAAACTTGCTGGTCCAAGATGTATACTAACTTATAGCCGTCTGCGCGTATAGATAGTGTGTACCGGCCAGACGCCACTTTCTGACCCACTCAAATCTCTCAGCCCAAGCTCAATAGATCCACAGAAAGGCTTTATCCTTGTGCAGCCCACGCTTCAGATATCAGATCCTCGATACCCTAATATCTTCGCTCTTGGGGATGTGGCAATGACGGGCGGCCCTAAAGCAGCACGGCCAGGGATAAGGCAGGCGCAGGTTGTCGCGGAGAATATTGCCAAGTTAGCCTCTGGGGGCGGTGCAGATGAAAAGTTGGGCGCTTATAAGCCCGATGTAGCTGGTATCGATTTGTCTCTAGGATTGGTGGGCTTTATTCCCTGTTTCACTTATGCACATCTGTCTAATAGCTGGGCGGTTTTCTAGAAGACGAGTGTTGTATTTACCAATCCAGCTTCGCCTAATGGAGAACCGAAATATGATATAAAGAACGATGGGGTCGAGGACATGAACTGTAAGAGGGTGTGGATGATGAAGGCGCCAGGAGTCACCGATTATTACTTATGACTTCGTGGGCGATGGACACGCTCAGCGGTCGTGGATGACGGTCATATAATCACATTGTTCCAAGTCGGGGCTTGCGTATTGGCGTCCAAACAATGTGTTATGAGTGGTCGCATGCGTAGACAACGTAATCTGTTTCAGCTGTAAGTCTGTTCGATACTAGTATCGCAAAGACAGGATTCCTCTCGAGCAGAATTGAAGTTGTAGGACACATATGGCATGACAACTCCGTTTAATAATTTTTAGTTCGTATTGGGCACCC